>CANUEY010284920.1:0-131752 GCA_948099555.1 Croton setiger
CTTTTTTTTTTATTCGACAGTGTTACACTACCTCTACAGTACACTACCAACCTAAATACACATGCAATGACTTGCAACACATCTCAATTAACATACATTACATCATGCGAGCCCCCCACAGATATTATTAAAAAAATTTCCTACCAAACACATTATTACACACATCTATATATATATATATATATATATATATATATATATATATATATATATATATATATATATATATATATATATATTTACCTTATCATTTTAATTAAATTACCCATATCTTTTGCTTTAATTTGATGCGCTTTGCTTTTGCTTTTAAGTGCTTTTTTTTTGTCGTTTAAAGCGGGAAAAATTTGGTCATTTGGTGGAAATGAGACCCTATATCACAGCCCCTTTAGTTTATGCGCAATAAAGCTATCATTTTTATTTTCCTCAAAAAAAAAAAAAAAAAAAAAAACCCATAATTTTTGATTATATATATTCGCATTGCATGATTAGGTGATAGTTAACAAACAAAGAAGAGTTAAATAAAATGGGTTGTATTACCAATATTAATAATGCCATTCTTCTTGTATTACTGTTCTTGATGTTCAACCCAGAAAATAGCTGCAGAGCTGCATTTCTTGATCACAGAAACACCTCTTTCAATTGCGACCATGGAGTTCTGGAGGATTGTCTGTTCGTCGAGGATTTGGAGGTGGAAATGTTGGTGGATTCTTACATCTCCCGGTTTCTTGATGATGATAGTGGGAAATCAGTTACTGGTGTTACACTTCATCCAACTGCCACAATAGTATGTAAACCCGGTCATTCTTACCTTAATTGCGTCTGTCCACAATATAAACCAGATTGTAAAACGGGTCATTCTTAACTTTATCGCTAAATTAGGGTTTATGGATTCTATATTTTATTTTTCTCTCTTTTTCATTATGTTTTCTGCTATGGAAAATGTGTTTGCACTTATTTTGATTAGTAATGGATTGAAAATTTGCAGTAGAAAAAAAAAAATAACTATCCTTGTAATTTATATTTGCATAGTGTAAACTTCACTTATCACTATGCTCTATTATTATTCTTATAGCTTTCTAACATTACATGCAACTAAGAACTAAAATACTTGATCATAATTAATTAAATGGCTAATGGGTTTTAATCATAATTTGCATATAAGATAATTAAATTCAACAAACTAAATACTAAATTACTAACAATTAGTAATGTTAAGCCCTCAACTCCTTTATTTTATTTGTTTTTAGATTTAATATATAATATAATAGTTTGACGAATAAATTCTCACAAGAATGATGGATGGTTTATAATTTGAATTTGAATATCTGTAATTATGAATTTGGGTATTTTTAATTGTTTCAAATTTAGTAATTTATTGTTGAATGGACTATTTTTATATGGATTCAATGTGGTATTATTAACATATATTATTAATATTAAATATTACCTTAATTATTTATAATTAAGCATGATATTTTATTTTTATTATAATTATATTAAATAAGTTAAACGAATTATATATAATTTAATGAGAGAATTATATGAAATGGATCGATTAATTTTGTAAAGAATTAAAAGAGTATATAGTGAAGAGACTCTCAAAATGGTACCTTTAGGAGTTGACGTAGACGCGAGGGTGCCGAACCACTATATTATTCGCAAGTTTATGAGTAAAAATACAAATTTCACTAAATTTTTTAAATGGAGCAAACCAAGTATGCATTAGAACCATAAATATGGATTTATTTTTTACATAAGGCAATGGAGAACAAAGCCTCTTCTTCTAATATGGATTCACAACCTTCAAAACACTCCAAGGAGGCCTAAAAATTACTGGCTTGTGTTACACCAGCATAATATTATGGTGCCATTAAAAAACAAAGTATGGAATTTAAATGGTGGAAGAGAAAGAGAAAAAAATTTGAATCGTTGACGAATTTGATTGTTACGCAAGTTCAATTTGCGTATGTATAATCAAAACTTACTCCTGTATAATCACATGCCTCTGTTTCGCAAATTAATCTTACGAAACTGGAGTTTTGCAAGATCAACTTGTGAAAGTAATAGTTTCGCATCCATTTGTCGACCGCTCATTCGCTCCTTCTTCTGCCTGCTCTCCTACAAGCCGCCACGTATCTAAGATTTCTTTTTGCTTTCGTAAGCTCATATTGCGGAACTAGGGTCACAATTACTCTTGCCACATATCTCTCCGCCATCGGTTATTAACGATAATTACACTCTTATGTTAATTAATTTTCATATAACGTTTGATTAAATATTCTTTCGCATAACAAACTTGTAAAAATTACTTTTTTTCGCAAATTTATCATGTGAAACTATTTGTTTCCCAAAACCATATTGAGCTACGTCTTTTAGTTGTCCGCAATTTGAATTCGTAAATAATCCCCGTATAACTACTACTAGTATATTAGAAAAAAAAGAAAAAAAAGAAAAAGGCAATGACTAGTTTGACCGCCAGTGTAAACCAACGGTCTTCTTCTGCCTTTTCTTCTCTAGAGATAATAATTAATTCAGAAAATTCCCAAATCTACAGACACTACAAACCCTATCAATTTCCCCAACCAACCATTCAGTCAAATCTCCCTGCTCTACGTCTTCCATTTCTACCAATTTCCATCAATGGCAACCGATAAATCGAATCTCACCTCCTCTAATTCTACTGTTTCGGAGACTAACCCTATCAAAACCCTAGACGCCACAGCTCCGCCTTCACCCAGTCCAGATCGAGTCGATAATTCAAGCGTCGCCAAGCCAACTGATTTCAATTCAGGTACAGATGGCCACAAGGACGGCGAGGATTCAAAGACCAACTCAGGCTCCGCTGTTGAGTCGCTTTCGGGGAATAACGCTCTAGTTTCTGATACCGAGAAAAAGATCCGTCGAGCTGAGCGTTTTGGAATTACTGTTCAGTTGTCTGAGCAAGAGAAGCGTAATTCTCGTGCTGAAAGGTAATTTTTCAAATATTGAAATTCTTGATTCTTTTAGGTGTAATTAGGTTTTTAAATTATCTAATTCGAACAATTTGGCTGTATCTTTGCGTGTATGTATATGTTGGTAATGATTGTGGATTATGTGTTTCTCTGCTATTCAATTTATACATGGATAACGTTTGATACAAAAAAATTGGCTTATTGATATTTTTCGTTTGGGATGATTGTGATTCATCATTCCATACTTGCATAAAAAAAAAAATAGCACAGTTCTTTAAAGCTTGTACTTCTTATGAATCTTTATGTGATGTGAGAGTGCATTTCTTGTGTGGCTGTTTGTCACTATGTTTGGATATTAGGAAGTTCTTTGCCATGTACAAAACAAATACATGTTTGAGCTTTGGTGTTTGTCTCTATGTTTTGGGTTTTACGAGTTTTTTTGCTTTGTGCAAGTACAACTGTTCCTTTTTCTTTCTGGGCAATGCCAACATTTTCTTGAATAACCCTTGATTCATTTCTCATTTTCCTCATCTATTGCAGGTTTGGCACTGCAGGCACAACGAAGAATTCTGAACCAGAGGATTTTAAGAGGAAGGCTAGAGCTGAAAGGTATTTGGTTATGTAGTTTTTGAAGTTGTAGTCTTCCTAGTCACTGTACAACTTCTTAATGAACTTTTTTTTTTTATAGGTTTGGGCTTCCTGTCTCTGCTGATGAGGAAGCAAAGAAAAAAGCTAGACTTGAAAGGTTTTCATCAACTTCTAAGACAGATGCGCAGGAAGAAGAGAAGAGGAAAGCACGAGATATCAGGTTTTCATCACTTTCTCTCTACTACTAACCTATACAAATTTTCATAATTATTTTTATATAATTTAATATACCAACAGTGGAGGAAAGCTTATGTTTTACTCTTTCACCCAGGTTTTCACAAACTTCATCAAATTCTCTGTCAACAAATGACAAAGGAAATGTTGAACCAGTAAGGACCTTTTCTTAAGAGATAGTAATATTTATACCTTCTTCATTGGGGAATTTTGTTTGTATTGTATCCCGATAACAATTTTTTGCTGAAATTTTCTTTTGTTTCTAAATCAGAAGGTGGCTATTGCTGGCAAGGCTGGTGGAGGATCCTGAAAATAAACTGCTCACTTATCCCTAAATATTTAGGTGAGTTCTATCAAATATATGTTGTTCGTCAGTGGTTACCACACGCATTATGTTGAAATTGCTTGACAGATCTTTTTTGTTTCTTAATTTTGGCAGGTGTAGCGTAGTGTTCTAACTCATGATTTCCTAAGTGGCATCTATCCTTGTCTTCATTTCCAACATGAATTTGTGGTTGCAGCGGTTTGTATTCTCCAACGGAGTTCTCTACATATACAGGCACTAACAGCTTTTTTAGTATTGCGACAATGACTTCTCATTTTTGGTTATCGGTATCCTCCTCATGTCAGTTTACTTTGTGAGGCCTAAAGAAATCAACAGCAACCTTTGTTTTGTTTACTTGCCTTAAAATCTAATATTAGAATTCTGGGTCTTGAAACTATATGCTGATATGTATTTTTTTTTGTTTGTCTTACGATTTGCATTAAGTGCCTAATGATTGCTGATTATCATTTGACATAACTCTCATGATCCATCAGAAGACAGCAGTGTTAAGTATGCATAATGACATTTTTTAACTAGGAACCTGACTGTTGAAAACTTGTTATTCTGCTTCTCTATGCAGTGGGTTATGGTTCTTGTAACATTCAAATTCAATTGCAGAATGGCTAATGGGGGAAAGAAAATGCTAGGACATGGGTCTTGTTTTGTTTAACATAAGCAAATATATATGTTCATTTTGGCATTTTGGTTGTAGGATAGTCAAGTAAGTTAACTGCCTCCTTAGAAACCTACACTTGCAGGTAATGAATATTTTCACCAGGAATGCATCAGCAATTGAATGTAAACCATGCATATTTTTTAGCAATATTTTTCCGTGTGGGTCAACTCCTAAGTACCGCCCCTCCTTTCTCTCCCCACTAAATTTCATATCATATAATTTGAATGCATGATAACATTGCTTCTGTATTCATAGGGTCCTTTCGAAAGGACTATATTAGTATGCAACAGAAATGTTATAATGGGATAGAATGATTACATATGTCACTTAACACTGCTGTCTGAGTGTTATCTTGAAGCTTGTGTTTGGATATGCAATGCTGAATTTGGTTTGAAAATGTATTTAAAGTTAAGATTCGTTGGTGAACTTATCATATTGAAAGTAGGATTCAGATTGAATGTGTTGCTTAAGAATATCTTATTTTCCCAGTTGTATTTTAAGTTTAGTAAACACTGGAAAGGTGCTGTTGATTTCATTCTGGCTTCACAGTGAATTGATTGAGCTGCAAGGTAGGATTTTGTGGAATGGAGGGTAGTTTTGATATTTGGGATTGTTATTATGCTTGATTGTGTAGTTTTATTTTTCAAGAGGTCCTTTTTGTTTTGGCTCGCAGCGTCTGGATTCAAGTTCATGTTCAAATATTTTTAGGATGGAATGCTTTAGTTTGGAGAACATGTAAATGTTATTATTTGCTAAATAATGTTTGTGTTTATGTTTACTATGTTCATGATTTCTTCTTATATGTAAGTTAATTAAGATTTGAATCTTATTTCAAAGATATGTGTATTGTTAAGTGGATCATTGTCTTACTGAAGCTATAGAAGTGAACAGGAAATTATTTGGATAAGCTTTTTGATAATAAATTCGAATTCTGTATGTTTGCATAAGAAATGCTATGAATAGAAAGGCCTAAAAAGGACACTTCAGCATTATGGTGCTTCATAAGTATAGCTAATTGAAATTTCCCCTTAAAAGAATTCTAGTGCTGGAATTTGATTGGTAGAATGTTTGATAGAGCTATAAATGAGCGTTGTCATTTGTAAGCTATTCCGAGTTGATTTGGTAAAAGTTTGATAAAATTCAGTTACATAAACAAGCTGAGCTTTCATCTAGTGGAGCTTATAAACGAGTCAAGTTCGAGCTTATTTAATGCACTTGGTTTGTTTGGTCGGTTTGGGTGGTTTGGCTCATCGAGCTTCTTAGAGAATATGGTTAGTTAATATCCTATGGAAGTTTGCATATATTAGGTTATGCAATCAAAATATGCACTTCTATCTATTGAAAACAACCAGTTTTAACAGCCAAATAGTTCAACCATATGTGGTGACCATAGATTTTTATATACACATTCAAGATTCAATACATCCAGCTTCTTGGCATTCCAAAATATAAGGCTAACAATAGATCTCTGTCAAGTCTCCACACTTTTTGGAGTTCTAACTTAAGAAGTCATTACTATGTCCTAACAACAAACAACTGATTCTTTCTTCCTATCTTGTATGTGGGGTTGGGGTAGTTCCTCCCCGAATCGAAAATGGATAACCATTGTAGGAGCTTGTAGGATTGATCATGTGAGAATCTATATACACAACCACTACTGTGATATCATCATGAAAATGTCTTCTCACCCCTTTACCAATTCCTCTCAAATCTGTGTACCTCATCTCTCTTTTTCTTGCTGCTTCTTTTAGTGCTTCGTTAATAAGTCTCTTGGCTATTCCCTGCATTCAAATGGAGAGAATATGTTAGACCTCTTCAGTTCAGTATTAGTTTTTAAACTGTTAAACAATTGTTATATGTTTCTAGTAACTGTTTACAGTAGCATAACAGTTAGATGTTATGAAAGTTTCATTTGATGTTGATACTTAACTGTTATTTCTAAACAGTTGTCTGCTGCTAAAATACTAGTTTTGCTAATAAAATTCGAAGATTGTATGAACGTTTCTCGGATTAGAACTTACATTACGATGGAAGTTTTGAACGATTTCGACAGCCTGTTGATTGCTAAGATGCTCCCATAAGCCATCAGAAGCAAATATGAGGAACTGATCTTCTGGTTGCAGTTTATGAACTAAAGTTGATGGCTCTGAACTGAGAATTGGCTTATTAAAACCTCCAGCAACCCTATACTTAGACTGTAAAGGTTCCTTGTTGAACTCTGCCTTTTTGAGATAAGCATCACCGATCGATCTCGAAACCTGCAAATCCACAATGCTTAATCCATTCAGTACTTCTCTACATATCCCATATAAGAAAAAGCTTTATTATGAAAAAAGTATGAAGATTTACCTGTATAATGCCTTTTACGCGCCATACTCGATGTTTCAGGACAACAATCTGAGAATCATCAGGATGTAAAGAATGAAGTTCGTTTCTTACAGATTCTATATTTGCATTGTGTTCTGATGATAATTGTACGGCTGTGATTCTTCGGTCTCCTCTTTCTTTTCTGCCTAAAACTACCCTGGAATCTCCTGCATTAGCTATATACAATGTCCCATTGCTTATAACTCCCATTAAACAGCAAGATCCTACTGATGCCATTTCAGGCTTACTTTGCCATTGTTTCTTCACAAGCGCAAGAAATTCCTCGTCCGTCGCTAAAAAGGCTTTCTTTATTACAGTTTCTGATATTTCTTGATGCTCTGACACGATTTCTGCAGCACAAAACAAATACTAATATCAAACTGCTAGCAAAACGGTTCAAACAACTAATTTTAACTGAATATGTTCGAACTGTACTAATATTTTGCTGCTTTTACGAAAGCAGCTTAGAAGCCAAAAAAAAAAAAGTTCAGATAAAAGAGTAATAATTGGCTTTTAAGTTCAGAAACTCTTAAAAAGTATTTTAAATCTTCCAACTAAAACAATTCAAACAGCTAATTTTAGTGAATATGTTCAAAATTTGCCATCTTTGTATTGAAGTTGTATGACAGTTACTGGAAAAGGAAAAGGAGGAAAGTTCAAAACATACCCTTCAAATTGGAGAAAAGATTGTGACAGATAAATCTGGAAGCTTCAGGTCCTGCATGACCATCATATACACCAACAAAAGTCCCTTGAGGACCAGAATCAATATAGCTCAATGGTCCTGATTCAAGTTGGCTTTGATCTTCCAAAAAATTGTTAGCTTGAATCACAGCCATTGAAAATTCTCCATAAAGATGGTTCCCTAAATCCTTATACCATAATAATCCATCAACCTTTCCACTAGCATCATCATCATCAACTCTAGGTCTCCAGCAAGGCTTAACCATTTTTCAAAGATTTCACCTTTTAAGTTATATATGTTCATAAAAAGGGAAACCCAATTAAAAAATCCCGATTCTGCTGCTTCCCAGAATGAGAAATCCTGAAACTATAAATACCCATTTGAGAGAAAGAAATGGGTATGGGCTAATTTAACTGAGAAGTGAGAAACTGAGACAGAATATGGAGGTATGTACCTTGAATCTGGGTATAATAGTACGGTTGGTCCCTTCATGTGATGAGCCATATTCAAAGAAAAGAAAAAAGGAAAATTTAGCTGTAAATTAAAAAGAAGACATGGACATGGAGTTTAATTTGACAGAGTCTGGTCTGAGAAGAGAGGGATCAAAGGGAGCAATAAGCAATGGATAAGAGAAGGATTTGGAGGTTGTTGGCAGAAGATCTTCATTTTTGTTGTGAGATAGAGATCCAAGGATGGGAAATAAGATGATTTTAAATTAAAATGTTTCTGACATTGTTGTTTTTTTGCTCTTTCTTTTGGCTTTTCTGTGGCTTGGATTTGGTTTGGTGGTGGTGACTGTGTTATAATAACTAAAGCTTTGCCATTCCATGACTCTGGTTTCCGGGAGTTTGCTTGACGTATATGCCCAATATCTCTTTTATTTTTTTATTTTGGCCAATTTTTATGGATTTTTTTTATTATTTTTTGTGATTTTCTCTCTAATCTTTTGTGATTAATTAAGCAATTATCATCTAATCCAAGATTAAGTAGTAATACCAAACAATGATTGAAGCAAATGGAACTTTTGAAGGTGGAAGGATAGTAATTGAACACGTATGTATGTGACTTTACACATTACAATATCAATCTTTGTGATTTGTAAATCTATGAGATCATGTTACCTTAGGTTGTACTAGACCTTTGCCATAGAGTTCACCAAGGACAGATTTAAACTATATGTTTAGAATCGTTTTGAAATGAAACAGACCCGTTTGAAAAATCGACCGTGATACTATAGTTTGGTTAAAGGTTTACCAATTTTTTAACCATGATCTGTCCAAATCATAACGGTCATCAAAATTGAACTGTGAACTAGTTTTGATCCATAACAATTAAGAGATTAAAACCTTAGAACCATACGTGAATTGAGAGGTTGAATTGTTGAAATTGGTAATGAACCGAACCATTTTAAACATGCTTGTGCTGTCTTTCACAAACTATTTTTCAACTGCAATACCGTAATAGTTAAAGATTTCACCACTTTCATTAATCATTAATCACCAAGTCATTTTTCTGAATTAAACTGTAATCCACTTTAATTTATCAAATAACATTTTATGTCCAAGAAAAAATTGTTTCTATACGGAGGACTATATATATATACATGTTATTTGTGTAGTCTATTTATAGGGTTCATGTGCTTATAAATAAAAAATGAAATGCATATAATTGAAGTGTGATGGAGTGATAGTTACATAGCAAGAAAGAGGACTAAATTAATAGATTGTCCCACATATTTGTTGGTGTTGCATGGAGCAAATATGGGTGTCCTAATTTCCTAATATGATGACGAGAAATTTGAAGAAAAGAAAGAAAGAAAGATGGGGGTATGTATATGAAGAAGAGGAGGGGACAAAGGGGTCCAGAGAAAGTGGTTCATGCACTCAAAACATGGCCACATATTAAACAGCTAATGCCATTTCCACCAACTTGCTCTGCAATATTATCACTTTAGATAACCATATGCAATCACACACCGCCTTCCCTCTTTTATTTATTACTAATTCTAGGCTTAGTCCAAGCTGCTTTACTACTAATTACCCACTAATCTCAGCTCCACTGCTAAATTGTAACTATATGACATCTAAAACTTTTGTTGAAATTTGTAATTTAAGCACCAATTTTTAAAGAAATTTGTGTATTTAAATTAGAGGTGACCATGTTCCGGGTTGGCCTGCTGGGTCTGCCTAACTCGGTTCATGGAACAACCGGCCTGGTCCGCCCCTAAATCGGAACCGTTTGGTCGGCGGGCCAGTTCAGGTTCAACGAAATTTTGAACCGTAACTGTTATAAACTGTGAACCATTATCAAACCGTCCCCGTACCGTCAGTTAACCGGTCCAACGGTGCAACGAGCTGGTTACGATTTAGCTCACCACCAAATAGTGGCCCCGGCCCGTGGCCACCTCTAATTTAAACTACAACTTTGGGTTTGGGCTTTGCCTAGGAAATTGGGCCAACTTCAATTACAATAACAAGAGGCCATTGGGTAGGTACTCGATTGCTGAGCTGGAGACCTCTAATTCTAATTCATCGTCTTGACTTGAGCTCATAACCTAAGCCCAACAGATTGCTTAGAATTTGGTTATCTGAAATATAAAAAATCCAAATGAATCCTATTAAATAAAAAGAAGGATTTTTTGGCTGTTTCAGGAGAAATTTAGTATATTGAGGCCAAACACAAATAGGTACTCACGAGGTACCCAAACTTTTAAACTGTTGAAATCTGTTAATAATAAGACAATTTTGTGAATTTTTTTTTACTGCTTCAAATACAAACAAATTCCTCATTCAGTGCTCAACTTTATTAATCTTGGAATTATTGCTCATTCTCATTTCATACTCTCTTTTACCAAGAGAGATTCTATATTTTCTTTAAAAGGGTATAGATATTCATATCGAAATATTCGATGGAAAATATTTACGTAGAACGGGTTCATAAGATTACCTATGAATCAAATCGATAATCATATCCCATTCGATCGATAATCATATCCCATTCGATCGAAAAATGAACATTTGGTAAGGGCCACAACCAACATACTTACTACTATATCATGTGAAAGCATATGGTCACAAGCATCAAGTGACCAAACCCAAATAAAATTGTACCAAAAACAGCAGTCTAAAAAGAATAAAATAAAAGCAAATGTGACCACAAACATTTGGGATTTGGGACCCAAATGCAAAGGGCAAAAATATCCAATAATTAATTCCCCACTTCACATAATAATCTTTTATTACAACCTTTAATTAATGTAAGACTCTGTTAATTTGGGAATTTTGCTTAATAGCAAGACCAAAATTCCATTATTCTAATGTCATTTTCGGATAAATATGATTATCTATAACTAAACATAATAATAATTATTATTATTAATACAAAGGGCCAACACTAATTATGCTTCTTTTAATCTCCATCTTTTCTCTTCTTGCATGCCTTAAACCATCAAGAACTTCATTAATACCTTTATTAATTATCTTCAGCTCACTGGTTTTAGCAATGCAGGGTTCTGCTAAAGTCACTGTCATAGGTACTAATGCAAGTGAGTCATCATCTACTCCGTACTCTTCTTCATCATCACTCTCTTTTCTTCTTCCTACCTCAATTCCTGGTTCTTCTGAGTTTGAAATACTGTAAATTCATAATTATCTGTAATTAAATAACTAAATTAGACAATGTGGAGTTGAATGAAGTTGAATTCTTTTTTTGGGGTTCTTTACCTCAGAGAATATTCCTTTGAATCTGGAGTTGCGGTTGAATTTTCTTCCATTTGAAGCAAGATTTGGGAAGTAATAGATTCAGATTCTTTTGTAGATGAAGAAGAAGACAACCTAGAAATCTCAGAAGAACTTGCTGATTGATCTGATAATGTAGGAGAAATCTTTAAAGATTCAAGCTTTTTTATCAAAAATTTAAGCTTTTTTTCTGCTTTTTGTCTCATTTTGATTTCTTCTTTCAATTTCTTCTCTATCTCTACTAACTGTAGCAGAAAAGAAAGAACCCTAATAACTCACTGCACTGTTGTACTGTAAAATCAAGAACCAGAATCTTGAAACATGAAAGGAGAAAAAAGAGAGGAATTACCTTATTACACAAGAATTCTGCTTCATCTTTAGCAACCCTTGAAGCTTGTCTTTCTGCAAGTAATCTTCCTCTTAAGCAATCAAGTGTTCTTAAACTATCTTCTCCTACCATCTTCTTCTTTTCAGAACTGATAAATTATATTTGCATTATATAAAAAAATGTCAGAAATGAGAAACTAATTGAAGAAATTATCAAGAATTCAAGAAGAACCCACCCACCTTATGATTTTTTCTTGTTTATCAGTAGCTGGTGTCGCCATTTTCGATAAGTTGAAGCTTGAGCAGTGATGGATCAATTGTTGCAGAAGAGAAAAACATAGAACTTTAACTCTTCTTGTTCTTATATATACAGTTAATGACTTTTGTCTCTTTTTTGTTTTAAAATTATAATTACAGATTACAAATGTTAATCACTTATTAATGACTATATTAAGGAAGAAAAATGTAATTAATTTCAAAATTTGAAATTGAAAGATGTCACATTTGATTTTAGAGTAATTTATTGTTATCATGTTTTGAATATTTGCTACAGTAGCTGTCACGTGACGTTTCTGACTCTCTAAGTCGTCTTCTTCATTCACCTAATTTGTTGTTTTTTTAAGCTGCAGTTTACTTGTTTTAATTATTAATTAATTAATTAATTAATTGGAGCTTGTTTTACAATATTTAATAATTATTTTTTTTTATTAAAAAGCAATAAGGAGAAAGAAGGTATAATTATAGAGCAATAAAAAAAGAAAATACGGGCATTATTAGTAATAATTAGAAGCTTGAGCTTGCATTCTACTCAAAGAAACATATTCAGATTTATTTTTTATTTTAATTGTTATAATAAATCAAAATATTGTTCTTTTATTAGTACTTGACGACTTGTCGTTCAACATTAGAAATTAGAATTAATTAAATTCTTAGTCTTTTGAGTATAATATAAATATTTGTACTAGTTTACTGTATTTTAATACTTATGAATTGATTAATTTTCGCTTCCTTAGTTCTAACTTCTGATGCTTGAATTTTTGGTCCATTCTGCTTTTGATGGTCCAAAATCCAAACCCACATAAATTAAGCCCATGAGTCCAAATATGCCTTTGCCTAGAGGTGGCTACAGGCCGGTCCTGGGCCTCAGCCCGTCGAGCCACGGTTCAAGGGGTGGAACCGGAACCGGCCCGCCGAACTGCCAGGCTGGTGAACCGGCGGTTCGATGGCGGGCTGGTTAATCGGCGGTTTTAGGAGGCGGAACCGGCGGTTCAAATCTGGTTCATGGTTTCTCACGGTTCCGGTTTCAAAATTTCTTGAACCTGAACTGCCCGCCCTCTGGCCGGTTCCGGCGGTTACAGCGTTTCGACGAGCTGAGCCAGTTCAACAACGGACCGGTTCAGGCGGGCCGGCCTAGCCGAACCGGCCCATCACCACGTCTACCATCGCCTATCCAAAATATAATTATTCCTACTAATTTTCTTTTCAAGAATTGTACTTGCAATTACCATGAAACAACAACTATTCAATATTATGTTACTCATTAGGTAAGTAAAAATCTCCCAAAATACCTAATAATTATAAGTTTCATTTTTATCTTTACTATTTTATTTTGAAAATACTTCACCGCAACAAAAATGTTTCATGCCGTTACGATCGAATAGCAACAAAAATGTTTCATGCAATTCTCAATTAGGTAAAAGAAAAGTACCAAATTGTAATTTTTTAAGAGTGTTGCATTGCAGTAAATAATTTTACCATCTTTAAATAACCATTTTCTATTAATATTCCAATAAAATACAAATAATTTAATGAAGGGATTGGCCTATATATCATCACTATTCCCTTCATTTCTAATCTATACACATGCTTCTATACTTAACCACACGTGTCTCTATCATTAACATGTAATAATCCTCTACAATATCTCCATCTACATATCTCCGTATAATATATACGGTTCATGTTTACTTCAACAAGTGGAAGTCAAATAAGTCAATCTGCTCCTACTACGTCATCTTAATCAACGGTAGGGATTCCACCTCCTTTCTTGACAAGCAGATTCCACAGCCGTTGGATCTCTCCAAAGACATCTTGGGTTGGAAGCTGAAACCTGCAATATGGGCAAGTATTCCTCTTGCTTAACCATGGCAATATACACTTCCAATGGAACAAATGCTTGCATGGCAATTCACAAACATCTCTTCCTTGTTTCATTTCTTCTTTACATATCCCACAACACTCTCCACCACCTCCTTCCACCGACGGCAGCGCCACCACGGCTGCCGGTGAAGCTGCTATTTCCTTCCCTTCTTTCTCTACACAACCTCCCATTCCGTTAACAAACTGTAAGCACCTCACTATCATGTCTATATAAGGTAAAAGAACGCCACCGTAGTGAACACCAATGCTAGACTGATCTAAAACGACGTCGTAAAAGCGGTTAGTTAGGATTTCACGCCATTCTGAACGTGGGGTTTTGAGCAATTCAGGGTTTTGTTGATGAACATCGCAGAGGAGGAGGAGAACCAATGCGGCGTCGAGGTTGCGGTGGTTTATGGTGGCGGGAAGTGGTGGTTGTGGGTGGAAATGGCGGGTGAGGTGGTGGAGGGAGGAGAGGAGGTAGTTGGCAATCAGTAGGGTTTTATTAGAAATGGAAAGGTGTTGAAGGTGGTGGAGAGCAAGAGAGAAGGAAGAAGGAGAAGAGAGGAGAGAGGAAAGACGGTGGTGGTGATAAAGGGTATTTGAGAGGATAGAATGGGTTATATCGGAAAGTTGCGGCGGAGGTAAGGTGGAGAGAGCAGCTATGATGGTGGCTGTGGTGGTGGGTTGGTCATCTCGTTCCATGTTATGGGATCGTGTGCCTTTGGCTCGATCGAATTCGAGGCTTTTTATGTGAATTTTTCACCGACTCTCACCTTTTTTGTTGTCGGAAATGACGAAAATACCCCCTCTATTGTTGTTTTTTCCTTCCTTCTATACAATTACTTATGAATGAACTACTAACAACTGAGGTTAGAGATTTATAATCCTAAAATATGACTATAACTACATTTAGTTAAAACCAAACTAACAATTTGATTATTTAATTAGTTTGGACGTTAAAGTTTTAGTAAAGAGAGACTAAATTAACAACAATAGAGAAGTACTTAGTTTAATAATTTGTTACTTTTGAGTAATTAGTGTGATTAGTCTTAACAAATCCATTGTTATGAGGGCAAAATATAAGGGGGGCAAAACAGTCTTTGTAACAGGAGAAAGGTTGGGGCATGGTCCTAATATAGTTAAGTCGAAAAGGAAATAGAGTTGGCAAATGAAGTTGTGGACAAGAAAGAAATGTAGGTTTTTTTTTGTTCACATGTATACGTCTTTAGTTTCATTATCTCTATTATAAGTGTATTTGCCCAACAAAACAACCATATCATATGGAATTCAATAATAATTTCACCCATGCATGGCTTCTTTCTTTTGTCTCCTCTAACTCCATTATTGATCATAAAAGTTTAACAACTAGAACCCATATAGAACTCGCCACCGACGGGTTTAAACCGTCTTGAATCGAGACTGAACCGTCATTGAACAGTAATGGAAACCGTTCGAAAGCTTTAGCCACTTAGAATCGACTGGAACTATCAACCAACTAGAAATCGAAGGTCTGAATCAACCATAATTGTCGGTTTTCAAACCATCTCCAAATCAAAATCAAAGTCGTTGCCTGGTAGACGATTTAGGTTCAAGGATATGGCGAACCGTGAATCGTGGATCATGAATGGTAGCCATTATATATGGATGGAGATTAGTAATATGTTCATGGGGATTTTGACATAATCTGACTTGATAGGGGTAACTTTCTGGGACAAACTTAGGGGAAAATCCAATCTTGTTATCTCCTATCTTAACAATGACATTGGATTCTGCTAAGAAAAAATAAAAATAACATTGGATTCTGAAGATCTTTTGGTAAACTGAACCTGTAAATTTTTTTTTCCCCTTTTAATTTCAGAATAGAGCAACAAAAAGTGAACTGGTAGAGTTGGCAAAGAAAGAATGTTTATTGATTGGAAATTTACCACTGAAACAAGGCCAGATTTGGCATATATTACTATTATATATAGTAGAGCTGTCTCATTTCCAGGGAGACAAAATTATGTTTTTATGGGCACCACACATGGACACTAAACCTTTCCCACAAGATCAAAATGAAAAAGAATAAGGCAATAGTACAATGTAATCGTGATTTGTTGCATGATTTTTCTTCTTAATGCTACTAGAAATTTGATTACCTTGCATCACAGTGTTCCAAACATTGCGTAAAAACGACCATTGGTCCAAAATAAAAAGAAAATGAAAATCATGATGCTTAATGAGTTAAAAAGAAAAATAGAAGATCATGATGCTTCTAAGCGATTATTAAAAGCCAAGTTTACATTGTCAAAAGTATAAGTTCACTGTTTCAGAAGCTTTTTCACTGCTGGGGTCAGCCATGGGAAATTTATAGGCTAAATTATTGAGAACAGAAAAAATAAAAAAATGTGCCAATTTTACAACAACGAAAAATGTATAAACTCGACTCTTTTCCCTACTTTCTTCCCTTTACCTTATTTTCCAGGGGCTTCAGGATATAATCTATGCTTTCAATTTCTCCAAAAAATGAATGCAACTGAGATACACAGGCTGTGTATAATTGAAAAGACAATGTCCTTACAGAATGCATATGAGTAAAGAGATCTTAAATAACTTGCATAGTTTTGAGTCTCTAACCTGTATGAGGGGCACACGTAAATGGAATCCATAAATATTTGGTACTCATCAGATAGGAAGGATAAGATGATGATATGTGAGAGGGCAGCTAACCCCTATCATGTATGATGAGAAAAATAAGACGTAATCTTGTTAGCTTAGTGTTCGTGATCCTTGAATGCACTGAAATTGGTGAAAACCACAAAGACATGTTTCCCATTCACGCTCCTGCAGAAAAAATTATTGTCAAGTCATGCATCGTTCTGTAAAATTCATACCTTCTGTTTTGTGAATTTTAAAGAAAAAACAGAACTTACTAGGCATCCTGTCCAAATCTGTTAGGAGGACAAGAAAAGGACGACACTGATAGTCTACAGGCTGAAACTCAATCTATTAGTTAGAGGCGCTCTAAGCAAGAGAAATGAATTACCAAGGAAACATTAAACCATCATTTACAATTGATTGCCTCAACCTATCCTAAAGAATTTTGTTTATACTGAGAGTCTATTCTTCAGCCATAAACACAATCCTCAGCAAGCTCTTCCTTCAAATTATCTTCATCTCTCATCATCCCAATCAACACTTCTAAGATTTCACATATTTCTTCAGCATTTTCTATAGATTTGTCCATTGCAAGAAAGCTTTGTAGCCCTTTACTAGTTTCTATCCAGCTACTGCCAGGTGGTTTCCTCAAGCCAAGCTTATTCATTCTTTCTCTAACCTCATCGGCTTCCTTCCATCTTTCAGCCTGGGAATACAGATTGGCCATGATCACGTAGGTCCCTGTATTTTCTGGTTCAATTTCAAACAAACGATCAGCAAGGAGCTCACCAAGTTGAACATCACCACAAATAGCAGCTCCCTGAAGTAATGCACCCCAAACTTCTGCACTTGGCTCCATTGGCATTTTAGATACAATCTCTTTAGCTGCAGAGAGCCTTCCTGCTCTACTCAAAGCACCAACCATGCAAGCATAGTGCTCTACCGCAGGCTCAATACCATATTTTTCAAACATGGAATCAAAAAACTCCAAAGCTTCATCCACCATTCCACAATGAGCACAAGCTGCCAACACTGCAGTGAATGCAACTGAGTCTGGCTGGATTCCACTATTCAACATAGCATAAAAAAGACTGAGAGCTGATTTAGCATCTCCGTGGATAGCATAAGCAGAAATTATTGAAGTCCAAATAATTAAGTTCCTAACTTTTGATCGATCAAAAACCCTCTGAGCCCCGATTAGATATCCTGACTTTGCATACATATCAATAATTGCAGTAGCAACATAAATACTCCCCTCGAATCCTTTTTTAATGGCATAGCCATGCGCCTCTTTACCTCCTTTCAGACATGAAAAATACGACAAGGTTGGAAATATGCTTGAAAGTGTCACATCATTAGGTCTAAAACCAATCTCCTGCATTTCTCTAACCAAATCCAAAACTCCTTCATGCTGGTTGTTCTGTACCAAACCTGAAATCACTGCATTCCAGGTACTTAACAATTGCCTTTTCATCTCTCTAAAAAGTCCCAAAGCTTGATCAACCTGCCCATGAAGCATGAACCCAGATATAATAGCACCATAAGTAACTTCATCCCTTTCACTCATCTTCTCAAACAATTCCTTTGCATAATCCAAACTCCCACATTTAGCATAGAATCCCACTAAAGCATTACAAACCGAAATATCCGTTTGGATTTGATTATTAATGATAAATCTATGTACTTCCGTTCCAAAAACAAGGTCTTTTGTCTGTCCACATGCTTGCATAACAGAGACCACAGTAAACTTATCTGGCTTAAAACCCGAAACATCCACCATTTCCCTGAAAACCCTTTTACATTCCACATAAAAACCTCCTTGAGAATACCCGGCAATCAACGAATTCCAACTCACCACATCCCTCCTCCTCATTCTATCAAACACCTTCCTCGCTAAGACCAAATCACCAAATTTAGAATAATACGTAATCAAAGCATTCTCAACAAACACATCAGAATCAAGCCCACATCTCAGGACAAATCCATGAACTTCCTTCCCAAATTTAACATCACTCAAAGACAAAAAAGACAGCGACTTCAGCAAACACGTTACCGTGATATTATCAGGCCTTGCATCTACTGACGAGGAAAACAAAGAGAAAAGGTTAAATACGGCAGCGTGTTGCTTATGTAGAGAGTAGGTTATGAGCATTGCGTTATAAGTGAAGTAATTCTTCTGAGGAATTTCATCGAACACACGGCGGGCATTGATTAGGTTATTGGTTTTTGAGTAAAAAGCAATGAGCTTTGAAGCAAGATAATTGTCTGGCGCCACGGAGAATAGTATGAGTCGCGCGTGGAGTTGCTTTGCTTGAAGAGGGAGGCGGCGTTCGGTGAAAAGATGGAGAAGTTTACCATATAAACCGTAATCTATGCAGACGGTGGAGCTCAGTTGACGGAGGATATCGCCGTCGAGCGATTTTGTTATGATTCTCATTGATTTCTCCTAACTGGGTGGGCTTTACCCGCTAACTATTTGGAGGGTGTTTTTAAATTTTAAATGCAAAATGAAACGACGCCGTTCGAAATGTAATGAATAGTCGGTTCTCGGCTAATAGTTTAGTTACGGTGAGGTTAAAAGCCCAGTAGCAAAAATGGGAATACCGACATAAAGGTATTGACTTCAGTATATGAAGAACGAAGAAAAGTGTTTCCATCCACAGATCTTGGAAAGGTAACTGAGAACTTAAGGCAGACTAGAATATGTTCAGTTTTCATCTTTCAAATTCTTACTGGTAAGCAGTTTTCAAGATTCAAGTTCTTCTCTTTTCTAGTCATCCAAATTTGTGATATTTTGATGAAGTTATGCAATTTTTAAGTTTGATTATAAGTTGCTTATTTTCTGTTTGTTTCTTCCCTTGACTGAATGCAAGTTGTTGTTTAGATTGTATGAATTAGGGTTTTATAGGAACATCTTTACAAGTTGTATTTCCTGGAAAGTTGGATTCTTTTTCCTGTATATTCTGTGCCAATCCTTGCGTCAAGATTCAAGAGTCCATCTTTTCATTTCTTATCTAGTTTCTGAAGCTTTCTCGCATAAACTTTTTGGTAGGAAACATTTAGATTTTACAGTATGTTAATTATAAGTATGATTTTAAGGTTTTCTCTGAACGCTTAATGATGCATCTTGAGAGGGAAGCATCAGAGAATCCATTTTTTCTAAATGAACTATCTCCAGCGAATCCCAGAATTATGAGCATGAACATGTTCACAGAAAGTTGAATTGCAACTTTGTGCTATGAAGATGACGATTGAGAAGAAAAGATGGTAAGTGGAGCAATTGCAAATTGAAACCAAGTTTAGGGAGCATTTTGAACTATTATCGAACACAACCATAGTCTTAATTTTAATTACTTATGTTGGAGCAATTTGCTGGATATGTACAGAATAATGTGTGCAAATCATGATATTGGATGTGCTTGCCAAGTTCTTCATGTCTATGATGTGGTCTAATTATTGCACATTATACTTGTTGGAACCCTTCTGAGACCGCCATTTCATTTCTAGACTGTAAACTCCTTCGGTAAGCTAATCCGGTGGGGAGAGCTCAAAATGGATAACGCAAGCAAATTTCCTGTTTCAGAGACTGGAATTTTTGAGTTACCGGGGGAACCTGCCATTGTTATTAATGGGGTGCCCGAAATCTGGAGTGATGCTCTTAGTCCATCAAGTAAAACAGAAGTACAACAAAATACAAATCTTGGTGCAGAATGTCTGGGAAATTCTAATTTTGGAGAATGGTTAGAAGGAAGAGAAGTTCAGAAGTTGTTTGGGAACCAGTACTATACTGGAATTGTGACTCAGTTCGACAAGGAAACTGGTTGGTACAGAGTGGAGTATGAAGATGGTGATTTCGAAGATCTGGAATGGCACGAGTTGGAAACTGTTCTTCTGCCTTTGGATATTACAGTTCCATTGAAATCAATGGCACTGAAAGTCATAAAAAAGGGCCAGAAATCTAAGCCTCCGAAGAGTAGCACAATTGGAGCCACCACAAGAAAAGCTAAAAGCTTAGGAAACAAGGGGACTGAAGATCAAGTTAAATAAAGAAACTTTTATGCAAATTTCAATTACAGATAGTGAACACTGATCTTTGACAATAAAAGGCTATAGACTTGTAAAACCAGGTTGCTAAACTGAACTAAAATTGAGAATATTGTCTGTTTCAAGTTTCCATTACTGCTAGACATGAAGTATCTGCTATTAATAAGTGTTTGGCATGACTTTAAAGCAACTTTTTAACTTAAAATTAAGTCATTTATATGTTTGTTTGCGCTTTTTTTTGGCTTTTAATTGTCATTATAAAAGCAGCAACATTTTGTTTCTTGACAAATGCTTTTTAAAAGCCAAAAGGAGGAAAGCACAAGCAACCAAACACCCTCTTAGTGAAAGGTTGCATCTTTTTTAAACTGATAGCAGAGCAAAAAGCATCCAAAACAATTTGCCTCTTCACATCTAATAATTCGTTTCTTGAAATACTACTGCAGACATAACAGTTATTCATACTCTTTTCCTACTACTAAAGCATCACTAAAGTTAAAAGGAAAACACGTCACAACCATATTTGAGACTCCAAATCTCATGGTATACTAAAAGCAAAGATCATTGTAGTTCAGGTGATTCAAATATCTATCCTGCAACTTGATCATGAAGTGAGGAATCCAAACAAAATAACCATCAAAGTACCAGAGGAGAGCTTTACTGGAGAACTCGAACTGTGATTTGACTATTAACACAGAAACCTCGATTTTTTGTGATAAACACATTCATTGCCTCCGACTTTAAATGGAAACGTACCAGCGAAATCTTACCAGGATTACCAGCCCTGCATTATATTTCACCTTTTAAGTTTACAAAAATAATATAATACTTTAACCTGAGCAAAGTGAATGGCACTAACTTTATGAACAACTGGAGGGACGATGCATCATAGTCATAACCAGAGAGGAAATATTCTACATCTTCAGGGACTGCATTTATAGGAAGTCCTTGGAGTACAACCTTAAAAAAAGTATTCAAACGACAAATTGTGTTAGCATAGAAATATTGTGGACTAGTATATGTCATAAATAAGTTGAAACTGAAGAGTGAGCACTGAGCAGTATTTTGCTAAAATTATATCCAAAGCTATAATTCCAATAAGACACTTCGCAAATTTTGCTAATTCCCAAGTTTCTTCAATAAAACAAATGAACAAAAGGTCTGCTACAAAATTTATGATATTGAATCTAAAAGTAACTTGAACTTTGAAATCAGAATTTGTAGCTTTTCTCCACTTAACTTTCAATTAAGTGACAGAATTTGGATGAAGCACCACTGTCGATGCTTAGTTCTAATTCAAATGATTTAAATGCCAACATATGCTGCAGTACCAAACTGCAATGCTATCATAACAACCGAAATTGCAAAGTAAAAGCTAACCAAAGTTAACTAGTGGTATCAAAAACCATAACTTAAACTTACAGTTTTTCCATCATAAGGCATAAGAAGATCCCACTGAGAACGATCAGTCTGATAACCAATAACAAAATCAACGAAACATTCTCAGAACTAAAAATTTTTGAAATAAGAAAGGAATGCAATTAATTGAATAATCTTATAAACAAGTTATCATCGAAACATTACCCTGTCCAATCTGTAAAAGGTTCCCTTTCTTCTAATCGCCTTAATTGCATTATCAAATGCAGAGTGAGAAGGGAATTGCAGCAACCTGAAAAAAAAACAAATAGCCTTAAAGTTTCTAGACAAAAGTTACTGAATCACCAATCAAAAACAACAAAAGACAGAGAGCAGAAATAATAATTCAAAAAATATAAACTCAATGCTGCATGCAAGCAAGTAACTAAATATCAAATAGTTCAATTAAAGATTTTGAACTTGTTCTAGAGTGCAAAAAGCAGAAAGCTTTGCTATTTCAGTGCAAAGGGAGGCAGAAAATTACATTGCCATAGGTGTAAAGTCGCGGGAGTAGTTGACCTTAACATCTTCAGGAGACAAATTACTCCCCTCAAGCATATGGAGAATGTCAGTCTTCAATGTGTGTTTTGTAATGCCAATCAATCTTGCATACACCATGCCTAATCCAAATGAAAGAAAGAAACTTTCATATCAATTGAAAAAAAAAAATCATAACTTTATCAAAATAATCATAGAATGAATCTAAAGTAAACAACTGATCGATCAATAAACAAATGGAAAGCATAAAAACCGAATTTAGACATAAATAACTACAGAAGATTTGAAAAAGGAAAAGGAGCTACCGGTGCCGTGATTTCGAAGAAAAGGAGGTTCTGATGAATCCTTTGGAGAAGGAGGTGCTGGTGGTTGCTCAACTTCGGTGGCGAAATGCTTCGGCGATTGGCGGAGAAAGAGTGAAATTGCATGGTTTGGCTTCAAAGAGCTTAGAGTGAAATTGGATCTGACTGAGTTTCTGATAAGGCTCATTATGGTAGCTCCCGAGCGATTTGGGGATTGCTTTGATTTGAGCTTGTTTCGCACTTTCGCAGAGTGAATTGTCGCCGCCACAGGCGCAGACAAGCTACAGGGGAAGAAGGAAGACGATTAGCTGCTAGTGCTAGGTGCGCACGAATTTAACCGGCGTCGTTTCGTTCAAAACTTCTATCTTGTCGCACAAATTTAGGTAATGAGATTAAAATTGAGTTATGACCTAGTAAAATAAAATGATGTTCAACAAAATTAAATTCAAAAAGTCGAAATGAGATCCAATATAGACGTGCTCGGGGTCCGGGCCTCGGCCTGCTGGGCCATGGTTTGTGAGATATACAAACTGTAACCGGCCCGCTGAACCGCCGATTCGACGGCGGGTTAGGGACCGGCGGTTTTGGAGCGGTTAAACTGGCGGTTCGAAGACGGTTTGAGGCGGTTAAACTGGCGGTTTATCTACGGTTCATGGGCTTAACGGATCAGGTTCCAAATTTACTCGAACCTGAGCCGGCCCGTCCTCCGGCCGGTTCAGGTTACGGTTCACTCGGGGCTCGGTTTGCTAACGGTTCAGGCCGGTTCAGCCACGGGCCGGTTCAAGAGGGCAGGTCGGGCCGAACCGGACCATGTCCATGTCTAATCCAATATATATTTTACACATGTAAAAATAATTATTTTTAATTTTATAATTTTTTGTTTTATTAAATTTCTATTTTCTAAACAATTAAATTTAAGTTTTTCAATGATACATTCGTATACTAATTATGTCAAAGTAATGTGCTATGACATGTTCCAATATACGTTCCCATACCAATTTTGCGGACTTAAATAAATTCACATAGCGACAGTGTCTATTATTTTTAATTTTACGTGCTTACTTGTTCGCTTACTTCAAAATTCACGGAATAACATCAAATTTGTTTTGTTTTATTTTATGTTTGAGCAGAATTAGTTACTGATAGAATTGATAGCCACCCTTGCTTATTATAAGTTGATAGATAAATAAGCCACCTCTCTCCTTAAATCACCATGTGTACCTAATTAAGGTTCCCTCGTCTTATTCATGCATGTGTTGCATTTGTTAAACCACATATACATGTGCTCATAATTGAGTTTAATTAACAAAAACACAAAGCCAAATTTAATCATTTTCTCATAGGATTCCTTGCTTTATTAAAAAAACATTTTTGGGTATAAAGATAAGGTCCCCAAATTCTTAATAATTAAGCCACTAGATGGAGAAGGGCTAGTTGTAACCTCAACTATGCCCACTCAATTTAGATTTTATTGTTAAATAATTTGATCTATTATTTAGTATAAAAATAATTATTTATAGGTTTATAAAGTTTTGCGTAATATATTCTGAACTCCTTCTATTTTAGAAATTGTATTATCGAGTGTCTTAAATTTTAAAACTTATACTATCAGATCTTTCTGTTCAGAATAATTATTTTAAAAATTGTACTTAGAGGAATAATTATAAGAATAAAAAATAGCAATTTGAAAATATGAGATCCAAAAAAGTGATTAGACTTTATTGATTAAGCTCTTAATTTAATGTACAACACAAAATTCCAACAATAAGTACAACCCCGTAGTGTGTAGGGCCCAGCTAAGTTGACGTGATCCGCTTTTTTTTCTTACAATATCGTATCAAATCGTACGTATGTGAACTTCACTCTTCACCTAAGCTTTTATTCTCTCATGGTTATATCAGGGGAAGGTCGTTTCTTTCCCTTGTAACACCTAATAGTCTAACAATCAATCAAATACACCCACGATTCTTACTTTCAAACCTCAAGATCAACCAATTTAGTCTGCATAACAATGGCTTTTCAGTTACTTGAATTGCTATTATTCGATTCCCCGCCAATCGACATGGGTTGGTTTCTTGATTTTCTGAAAGGTATGATTAAGCCGGTGGCAGCGCTTGCGGTGGTGCTAATGGCGGTCTGTTTATCTTACATGCAAAAACTCGGTTTAGAAGGAGACATGATTTACTCTATATTTAGATCGTTTCTTCAGTTATCGATTATTGGGTTCGTTTTACAGTTTATTTTCAATCAAAACCATAGCATTTGGATCATTCTTGCTTACCTTTTCATGGTTAGTTTAAATTAAACTGCTCTCTTCTTCTTCTTCTTCTTCTTCTTACTCTGTTTTCAAACAGGGGATACGATACAGATCAGAAAGTTGACTTCTTTTCTAAAATTTTTTGAAGGTAGCTGTTGCTGGTTATACAGCAGGTCAACGTGCCAAGCATGTTCCTAAAGGAAAAATTGTTGCCGGAATTTCTATCTTGGCCGGAACTTCTGTAACAATGTTCTTACTTATTATTCTTAATGTTTTCCCGTTCACTCCAAGATATATTATTCCGGTTGCCGGAATGATGGTTGGTAATGCGATGACAGTAACTGGGGTTACCATGAAACGACTACGCGATGACATTAAAGTGCAAATGAGCCTGGTATGTATATTTCATCCCTCTATTTTCACCGTTTAAGTTAAAGAGTTTGATTTTTTTTAGGGCAATTTTTGTTTGATCGATGAACACACTAGTTAGGATGACATGAAAAGGGCTTTGGTAATTGCAGGTGGAAACAGCATTGGCACTTGGTGCAACTCCCGCACAAGCCACACTTCAACAAGTGAAAAGGGCTTTGGTAATTGCACTTTCTCCTGTACTAGACAATGCTAAAACAGTAGGTCTAATATCACTTCCCGGTGCAATGACCGGTCTTATAATGGGAGGAGCTTCACCTCTAGAGGCAATTCAGTTGCAGATTATTGTAATGAATATGTTAATCGGCGCATCGACCGGGAGTAGTATCATGTCAACATATCTATGTTGTCCTACATTTTTCACCCCTGCTTATCAATTAGAAACTAAAGTGTTCAGCTCTGATTGATAATTATTAGTACTTATCTAGATTTTGTGTCCCCTTCATTACATTATTATAGTTCTCATTTCCAATGAAATCCTTAAAATGTTTCACTATATACATATAGAAATTCTCTAGTTATCTCTTATTTCTTGATTGTGTATGTTTCTTTGATTTTCGATTATTCGACTTTTTATAGTAACCACTACGAGTATCTGTTCTTCGTGTTAAACTGCTAGATAAAACGTTGCACTTTGTCGAGGATTTGAACCCATGCATGAGTTATTTCCTACGATTCAGCCTAACAAGTGGGAATTTTGAATGTATGGGTTGAAAATTTTATTTTTATACAATAATGGATACAAAAATTATGATGATTAAGATCTACTCAATGTACATGAGAAACCTGCAAATGACAAAATGAATTATATAAAACATAGTAGTAATAATAATATAAATTACAAACTGTCCTTCCAAGTAATAGATTATGCATATATTTTTGTATATAATAAGGAAATAAATTTGATATAACTATCATAACCATAATTGTGTCCGAAGATATTTGCAAAATCGATAGTATAATTTGAAATATCATTCAACAGCTTAAGGAGGATTAACAATAGAATTGCTGAAGGTTCCACCGAACGGACCCTCGAAGTAAATATTTCCCGGCGGATCATAGGAACAAACATACAGATACCCTTTATGGTCGTTACATTTCGAACGAGAACAACCTAACCTTTCAGTATCCTTCCATATAACCTGCGTATAATGACCACAAATATGACCATCGATGCATTCATTTGTGTGTGGATTATAATACGGCCTCTCATCAACCCATTCCTTTACTACAGCTTTTGGGGTCCAGTGAGGCCGTAGACTCCAAAACATATTCTCACCGTAGGGGCTATTAGGACTATGTACCAATGCACAGTCGTCGATCCTTTCCCTAGCCCATCGACGAGCGTATTTTGCTAACTTTCGGTCCCAAACTAATGGTTTCATTCCATATTCCCTTCGAACTTCATTATGGGATTCCGTAAATTGGTGAGCCATAAGTTTTTTACCTAAGCGTCCGGCGAAATGAAATCTAAAATGAATGGTGCCGGAAACTGGTAACGTTGCCATTGAGACAGCCAAGATAACAATGACAAAGTACATTTTAAAATCCATCATGGTTCAATATTTCTTTCTCTATTGAACACTTCTCGCTCCCTGGAAATGAGAGCGATCAGTTGAATTCTACTTTGATCTTGTTTATGTGTTGAACATTGGCATTTCCATATTTAGATATTTCATAACTAAACAAGGTTAGAAATTGTGTTACTATATTTAAGGTATCATTTTTTCTTGGATTTGCTTACTTTTTGGGAAATAATGTCATCTTGTTGTGTGGATAAGTCTTCCCGGATTATAAGGATCAAATGGTCATTTAGTAACCTTTTGTTATGTCAATTGTTATTCAAAAACATCCCAAAAAAAGGGAAGATGTTACAGTATGTTCTAATCCTCACACTAATGGATTGAATTACAATATGGATTATAAGGGTAGTCCTCGTTCTATTATGTAGAGTAGAGGAATAGACGTGAAGAAGACAAAGTTTTAGAATATAAGTTGTTTAAAAATAAGTTATTCAAAATTAGACGATATAAGTAATAGAATTGTGGGTAAATGATTAATTGGTCAAATAATTTCTATTTATAAGTAAAAAAAAAAAGTAATTTGTTACTTATTTTTAAATTGTTTATTAAAAAAAGGTGAAAATAAGTTTTAATAAACATGGTTTGTTTATAATTTAAAAACTGTGTATAAGGAATTTAAACAACTTATAAACATAGTAAACAAAACCATTAGACTGCATTAGTTTGACCAGGCGCCCAGCTTTCTTGTCACGTAAGTAAATTATGCGGTTCCGCCTGACGTGGCAACAACTATATTTTATGCTGCGCACCCCTGCGTATGATAGATGCCAGATCTGTTCATAACGCACCGCGGGAAAGAACCAGAACCAGTCAGCTACCATCTCCGCAAGCAAACGCAACATTCAAATCGACGTTTCGAACCGCCGTTAGCTGAAGAAACGTAAAATCTCATCGCCGTGCTGCCGTCTAGGTGATTGGTTAGCTTTGCTCGCCATGTCGGTTTGGTATCTGCTATTCTTGAGCTGCTTTCCAGGTAAGGAAGATTAATTCGTTTTTTCATATTGAATCAATCGAAATCTTTCTTATTTGAATCTAATGAATTAGGGTTTATCAGGATTGGTATTATCAGCTGTAGTGACTCTTGATTCGATTAAAATTTACAAAACGCATGAGTGGCTAAAGAGTTTAAAGCCAACCGTATATTTCTCTTGTAAAGGAGAGAACAAGACCGAATTGCCTGATGTGAAGGAAGTTAATGTTTCTTATGCATTCAAAGGCGAAGAATCTTGGCAGGTTCATTTAATTTCTTTAATAAATGATTGGGTTCTCTTTTCATGATGACAAAAGCTTGGAATTTGAATTCTTTTTTTGCAATTTTTCAGCCTCTAACAGAGATTACTAGTGCAAAGTGCAAGAGGTGTGGATTCTATGAGAATGATAAGTTCAAAGCTGATAATGTATATGATGAATGGGAATTATGTGCTTCTGATTTTGATGATTCCGATGGAAAATATAGGAGAATCAAGGAAAAGGAATTTGAAGCTACATTTTTGTGTTCAAAATGTAATTCTTTAGGTGCTGGTGAGATGTTCTTTGCTTTTCCTCTTCATCTAATTACAGGCTAATTGCAATTCATTTGGCACTTAGCTTAGGGAACTGGTGATTTTTAATTGCGGGAAATCTTTATCTTGTACTATGATAAAGCCAATAGATTGCATAATGACTAGTTTTCATCCTACATTATTTAGCTGTTAGTTGAGGGGCTAGTCATTGGCAATCCCATTGAAAAATTGTATCTTTGCACTGAATTAATGCCAAAGGGCTGCATAACGACTATTCTCATACTCAAACTATTCATTTGTACCTTGTTTTGCTTCTAGTGTTCGACAGGTTAGTTTAGAGGGGCTAGTGATTGTAATCCCGCAGAAAAGACTGCATCTTTACCCTGAGTTAATAAAGCCAATAAGACTATTTTCATGCTAAGATATTCCCATTTTCCTATGTTCTTGAATCATGAGATGTTTGAAAGCTTATAGTACTTTTGGGTTATGCCCTCAGAAAACTGTAGGGAGATATTTAGTAGTAGCCAGATAGGATAAATTCAGTTTGGAACTCTTTTTATTTGTTGATGCGGTTCTGACTAGTAAAATCAAGCTCTTAGAAGTTTATTATGCTCGGCTACCCATAACACTGTATCACATGAATTTTGACCTGTAACATTGAAGAGATTTTTCTGCCTCTAATGTTTATGCTTGCAATTTGGATATCAGTTGTGCGCTTAGATTATATACCTATATGTGAGGAGTTTGCTAGTTGGATTTGTCATTAATTTTTGTGTTACTGTAGGTTCTAACTCTGCCTCAAGCTCACGTAAGAAGGGGAAGGGTTTGCACGTAGTTGTGATAATATTGATCAGTGCTCTGGTATCAACTGTATTGATTCTTGGATTGGTGGGAGCATACAAATACTGGTTAAAGAAGAAAAGGGAACAAGATCAAGCTCGGTTCTTGAAACTATTTGAAGATGGAGATGACATTGAAGATGAGCTGGGTCTTGGCAATGTAATATAATAGACATTTCACACGGTTATTACTTGTTATCTGTACAGTATATCAACTTCAACATGAAAAAGTGCTTTTTTTTTTTTTTTTTTTGAGAAGAAATGAAATATTATTGCCAATTTATTAGTTGCAGGAGAAAAGTTTTATTGGTGACTGCTTTGGAAACTTGTTTCAATCTTCTTACAGCTGAAATATTACAAATCAGTAATAAAAAATTCCTTGAAAATGCCCCCTTTCATAGGAATCCTCCTCAAGATGTTGAAACCAAGATTCAAAGCCAGACCAGTTACGATCATAGCAAGAAAGGTGGTTTTCCTCATCGTCAGTGGCGTTCGTCTGTGGCTCACATTTGAGCCAATCTTGTTCTGTGTCGAATGCATATTGATGCTCATAATTATCATACCCACGGATGGCGAAGCAAGAATTGTCTTCGCTATCCCAATTCCTCCAGCTGCTGCAGAGAAGTTGGTTTCTCTCATAGTCATAGGGTAAAGTGTAGTAATCGCGGAAGGCATCTTCTTCTTGGTAAGGAAAAGAGTAGGAGTCAATTGGTGGAGCTGGATAAAGATTGGTAAAAGCTTCTAGCAATGTTGAGACTTGATCGTTAAGCAGAGTGGAATGCACAGAAGAAGAGGCCATTGCAAGGTTTGTATCAGAAACTGAAGAGGGAATATGGCTTATTTATTGCCAGTGAATTGACTTGCTCAGCACCGAAAGCGTAATCTAGCACCGTCCCATCATTGATTAGATTAGATTCCCATGTAGACGTCGAGTGTTAGATTCTTCTAAAAGAAAAGGTCCGAGTTTTGATTCTTACATTTTTTATAATCTATCCTCTTTAAAGCAAAAACAAAAAGCTAGGCGTCTTTAACACAATGGCAAGCATAATAAAGAAAGGTCTCGAGCATCTCTTGCAGTTGATTTCTCTTTTTTAACCGAAACAAAATTCATTCTGATTCATGAATTTGAAATGTAAATTTTAGATGAATAATTGTCTAAGAACAGGCATTTTGGTAGGCTCCATGATCCATATGCTAACCCAATCAACTAGATATACCAAATTTACTACAACATCCTGTTCGTTATTTTATCAAACATCATCCATAACAAAATTTTAAAACAAGCATAGTAGATATATAACTACCAGAAAATTCAAAATACGCTTCATCAATCCACCTTACACTTCCTAGTTCAGAAGCATTATCAAATGTCTATGATCCATTTAAACAGAACAAGAAAACACTGATTGCAGCATGACATGGAAGAGAAGTTTTTCAATTCAAGCTTTGCTGCACTATGGTGACTCACTGCCTCTTGGGGAACGGCGGTTGTCCTCATAATCATCATCAACAGGGCTCCTATTATCCCTAGGACTAGGGCTGCGGCTGCGTCCATTAGTTTGGGCTGGACTCTCATATCTCCCGTCTCCAGGGCTCCGTCTTTCAGGGCTTCTGCTCCTCCTTGGGCTGCCACTATACTCCGACCTGTCTTTTTCATCGTCCACTTTCCGTGCTTTAGGAGAAGGACGTGGGCTGCGATCATCAGGAGTCAGGCTGCGCTTCCTACTCTTGGAGGGCAAACCATTCTTTGGCTCACGACTAGGAGACCTGTCGTCATCAATGCTTTGGTCCCTCTTTGGTGGAGGAGATCTTGATCGGCTGGAGAAATACAGGCGAATGAATTAGTTTACTGATGAAAGAAAAACTATACATCAACATATACTGAGTGACAAAGTATCAATCATTCATTTCTTTGAAGTATCGGTAACAAGTTCAACATACCTATAGCTTCGACCTCTGCTGTAACTTGGGCTGCGGCTTCTTCGGCGAGGAGTTGGAGATCGGGAGTCGCTCCGCCCTCTTCTGTAAATCAAGTAGAGCACATAATTGGCAAGTTAAATGACATTGGCACAAATAACCTCAATAAGACATTATTTCTTCTTCAAAGCAAAAATGCAAAAAGCATCAACACTCAATAGTGCATTCAGCAAATCCACAAACTCTCTCCTTACTTGAGTTTTTTGGGGCTGTTCTTGCAGTTTCGCTCTATATGGCCTCTTTCTCCACACCGGTAACATTTGTTCTTCCAATCTCCAGCTTTGCAATCTCTAGCCCAATGGCCATCTATGCCACAATTAAAGCAGCGTCCAGATCCTGGGGGAGGACCTCTACCCACATAATCTCTAGAACCTCGAGGTACCTGGTAAAAAAACCAAACAACCAGAAATGTGACTTAAGTTGGTATTTATAATCCATAGTAAATGATAGTCAGACCAGGAATCTCAAATTGCATGATTTCCTGCAAACAAAATTTTACTTTAAGAAAATTAACTTCCATAAACTTACCCCCTTTGCGAATTCCACAATGATCCGGCTTCCATCAAAATCCTTGCCGTCCAAGTGATACCTTGCATCATCTGCATCTCGAGGATCGCTAAATTCCTGTTGAAACATGTGACAACACAAACAAACAAGGCAAACAATATTTGTACAACATATATTCACAGAGTAAAATAACCCAGCAAAAAAATTAACGAGGGAAAACACTTACAACAAATGCATAGTCACGCTTCATATCCACATCTCGTACTCTGCGAAACGGTTGCCACAAACAGTAAGGCCATCATTACTTAAGTACTGCAAGTGTATGATACTTCACCCCTCACAGACGAACTAAACACCAGTTTGAGATTGTTGCCAATTCCATAAAAACACGCAATAACATAATAGAAAGAATCGCCAAAGTCTCCTATAACTGGGCAAGAATTTCCACCAAATCCACCATGGCAACCCTCTCACCAAGGCCTCCAGGTTAGGCAAAAGCCCAGAAACCTTCAACAAGATCATTCAAGTTAAAAAAAAAGACACCTAGGGCCACAAGATTCCCACATAGACAACGTGATAGTTAACACAAATTCACGCACAAAACAAGCTGCTGAGAACCTATTAGTCTCCTAGCATTTGCAGGGAGGTAAAACACATAACCTATGACCAATAACTGAAAATCCAAGGAATTATTCAGTCAAATGGAATGAGCTGGCAGGTATTGATCCCATTCCAAGTTAACCCAGGACGCTGGTGAATTCAACAGACTGTGGAAAGCTATGGAACACATAGAATGGTTATTGACCCATATAAATGAAATTCTTGCCTATTTCATGGAATAGGCACAAATCAAAAAATTCTTTTCTGGACCAATATCCCCACAAGGCCAAAACTTAAAAAGCATAAACTTAAAAATTACCTTCCATATTTGCTGAAGAGGTATTCAAGATCTCGAGAACGTGTACGGGACGCAAGATGACCGACATAAAGACGTGTATTAGCGTACCTATCATCATAGCGAGGCATTTTCAAACTGCATCAAATAAACAATTCACATTAGTGCTCAAAGAACACGAACAGGTGGATTATCTTCTAAAACCAATGGAGGAGGACAGTAAAGAGTAGAACTAAAGGCAACTTCAACAAGTACCTTATCTCAGAAATAAGTAGATATGAAACGTAAGCATAAATTCTCCTACAAAATATTTGGATATATTCCAGCCATTATATATTCCAGCCAATGCAAACTAAAGGTTTCTCATGTAAAACATTTTTTTTTACATACATCTAGTCATAAATATCAATTTCAATCCGTGGATCGACGGACCAAAAAACCACTGGATATCTGTATCAATTGATGGTTAAATTACAAAAGACCGACTCATGCCAATTTATCAAGCGTCGCGAAAGGGAGAATAGCGAAAAAAACATAAATTCAGATATATATCAGCTGTTATCACAACGAAAATGAACAGATCTATCTATAAAGTATTCAACCGTATAAATAATGAAGCAGAAGCTATCATGCATGAAAACCTATAGGTAAAAAGATGTAAAAACTGAGAAACAATACACAAATCATGAAAAATCGAATCAATCAACAACAAGGAGACATACCAAAAGCACAAGCCTTGAAATTCAAATTCCAGAAGGAAACCAAAGCTGAAAGAGCTAATTCAACGAAAATTAAGGACGGAAAGAGGAAATCTACGAAATAGTTACCTGGAAAAGTGAAAGCCCCAAAATTGGATTAAGGCTCCAGAGGCTAAGGTCTTCTTCTATGCGAAAAAGGGCAGTCGAGATTTTTTGATTAATGAAACCTAACAAACCGACAGGTTTTTATTTCTCCCAAAAAAAGGTACATACGGCTACGATACGTTTATGTCAATCCAACGGCTATAAATACATATAGAGAATTGATTTAACCGAGGATAGCGAATATGAATCATTGGGCTCAATTTGGTTAGTGAATAGAGCCTTTAGCCCAATAATAATACATAGAATTGATTTATGTTCTTTTTTTTTTTTTCCCAAAAACCTAAATAAGTAGGAAGGTTGTATGTAAAGAAATACTTAAAAGCTAATTTGACCAGCTTTTAAGCGTCAATAAACTTCTATAATCTTACCTTAAAAGTAATAATTAAGTTTATAAAGTATAAGATTTTTTATTAGAAAATAAAGGATTACAAACAACAAAATTATACATATTCTACATTTACTCTACGTCAACTAATATTCACTCTAATCAATACTCATCGATTTATAGTTCTTAATGAGATAATACGGTGGACTATACAACAAGAATAGGTGTTGACAATATGATTGGCAGGAATCGAAAACGAGATTTTCACATTCTACAATCTTCGTGACAAATAAGATAATGAAAATGTCAGACATTCTTGATTTATTTTTTGACGATGATTCAGTCTAGTCTAATAGCAAGCAGAATTATAACTTGAATTTGAATTCTCCACCTCAAACCTCATATTATGGTCAAATGAAAGCATTTTTATTAGAAAAAAAGTTCCAAAAAGGTTAATATTAGAATATATAGATGTAGAAACCAATAATTAATTAATAATGGACTCACCAAATCTACAATTACACCAGCAAATTCTCACCCACCATGTTCTTTTGCATCACCTTACATTATAATTCACATAAAAAAAAAGACAATCTTTTTAGTATTTTGCTATTAATTAAAATCATCTCCTCTTGTTCTTGCTTCCCATCATCAAAGTAAAGTAAAACAAGACCCTGAAGAAAAATCCCCAAGCAATGGTGATCCATAAACAACCCCACTTACTTATATCTGTAATCCCTTGTTGTCTCAAAATATCTGGTCCTGTCACAATACAAGTTGTGCTTGTAATATTGGTTCCCAAGGTGTTACTCAGGCTAGTTAAGAGCTTCAGTTTCACTGGCAATGGCACTAAACTTAATGGAGTGTTATCGAACATCTGAACCCCTCTAACGAAGCATTTTGTTGGATCCTGAAACTCATTTTGTAAAGCTCCTTCATAAGGGTATTTCACTAGAGAAAGATAGTGAAACCAAATCCAGTATGGAGGAATTCTGTCGCGGGAGATGAAAAAGCCACTGAAGAGAAGAAAGTAGGCTAAAATTGCAACAACAATGGTGAAACCAAGCATTACGTGTGAAACAATGCCGGAAAAGAAAGTTACGAAGGAACTTCCTGCCCAAAAAGCTGATAGAACAGTGAAGAAGAAGAAAAGAAATCCTGAGAATCCACCTGCAAGTCCTACTGTCCAGTAAGTAGTTGCTGTGAATGCGATGGAGAGGATGATTAATGAAGGGACTGTGATAATAGAATGTGCTAGAACGTATGAAGATCGACGATAAGCATTGTAGGCAGTTTCTCTCATGAAAATGTACCGTTCTTGGAGAAATGCAGGGACGGATTCTGCACAAGTGTAGTAAGTAGTGGACATTGCAAAAGCGAAAAATCCTAATCTTTCCTGAGCCCCTCTTGGAGAATTGTCCAAACGCCAAAAAATGGTTGCTAAGATTAGCGCTGTAATGAAAACAGCTCCGAATCGAATTCCAAAAAGTTCAGGCATTCTTCTTGAGTTGGTGATTGATCTTTTCCCAATTACGAGCATTTCAATCCAGGATGGATTGGCAAATGTTGGAAATGAAGATGACAGGTTTGTGGAATCATGATTTGTAGCTCCGGAGACAAGTTTACCTTTGGAAATACTTGCACTTATTGCATCTTTTAAGGAAAGTTTTGAAGAATTTGATGATTGTTTGGTTCTTGAAATCTTCATTGTCTGAGCTTGCCAAGATTTGTTGAATTCTACTAAGGTTCTGGTTCCGCCTGGAATTTCTTCAAGCTCACGAATCAAATCGAGAGCAAATTCAGTTCTGTTCTCATGTTCCGGTATTGGATGACCGAATTCAGCAAAGAACTGCGGAAGACTAGACGGTGGACCGCCGTAGACGGTTTGACCATGAGAAAGGAAGATCAAACGGTCAAGTAAGCTTAAGATTCTGTAACTAGGTTGGTGTACAGACATAATAACAATGCTTCCACTCTGTGCAATTCTCTGTAAAACCTTAACAACCATAAAAGCACTAGTGGAATCAAGACCTGAAGTGGGTTCATCAAGAAAAAGAAGAATTGGGTCATGAACTATGTCAATTCCGATTGAAACTCTTCTTCTTTCGCCACCCGAAACACCTCTATGACCTTCATCGCCGATAACAGTATTGGCGGCGTTACGCAGGCCTAATTGATCGATCAAAGCTTGAACTCTTGCTTTCTTTTTGGACTTGGAAAGTGAACGAGGAAGACGAAATTCAGCAGAGAACATTAAAGTTTCCTCCACAGTTAGCATTGGAAATAAAAGATCATCTTGCATGACATAAGCAGAAATAACTTTCAAAAGCCTTGATTCTAAAGCTTCCCCATTTAAAGTCAAAGACCCTTTTAAGCTTTCTTTAGAAATGCGATCAGCAAGTGCATCAATCAAGGTTGATTTCCCCGATCCACTCGCGCCAAGAACGGCCATGATTTCACCTTCTCTAGCTTCTCCTGATATATCATTCAACAAAACCTTCGTACCCGTTTGGCAAGTATCAGAAGAACGGTTCCATGGAAATGACATTCGTTGACCAACTTTTACACTGTATGATAAGTTTTTAAAAGAAAGAACAAAAGGATTTGAACTAGGAGGAACCATGGAGCTACAAGCAAAGCCAAGGTCTAAAGTATGATGAACAGGAGTAACCGAATTGGAATACTCAGTTGGATAAGAATCATCGACCCGTTTTAGAAGGTCTGCAAGTGTAGGAGAAGGCTTAGGAAATTTTTGGAGCTCCATTTGATTCTGATTTTGGTTTTGGTTTGGAAGAGAAGAAGGTTTAGACTGTCCTAAAACTACATCAAAATGAGACATTTGTGAGCGTTTTTATTGTTGGGGTACAGTTGATAAGAATTTATAGAAAACTAATTAATAAAAGAGAGTAAGTAAGTTTGGTGAATCTAACTTTGATGATATAGTAGGTGAGGGAAGTTGTGCAGATTTTAATTTGTTAGCTCTACATACACTACACTATGACTGCGACTCCTTTTGGCTATAATACCAAGTCCTAGGAATAAAGAGGGTCTTTCATTTACTTATACTGCTATACGGATGGAATATATTTTCACCAGGTCTCATCTATGGGAATGGGACCCTCCAAAAACCAAATCAATTATCAATTCCTATTCTTTTCATCAAACACATCTTATTTTATCGCACGGACAGTGCGCCCTTTCTCTATTTACACACAGGACTCATACACGGACCATTCACTTACACATGGAACTCACACACGGACCATTCACTTACACACGGGACTCACACACGGATCATTCACTTACACACGAGACTCACACACAGACCATTCACTTTGGGTGTGAGACAACGCACCTTGGAACATTAGCGTTATTGAATATAAACTTCATCTATTATAATTTCCAATTACTCACTCCGTCACTAACATAGAAATTTGAATTAATACTTGTACTTTACCACAAGACTATATTATTAAAATATGCTAAATTGTTATTAGAGGTTGCCTAAACGAGGTAATTACATAGAAATTTGGAGTATCATTTGAACTTAATTTAAATAGTTGGTAGGCAGTTATAATCAAAATCAGCTGAGGAATTTGGATTGAACAAAAAGAGCATAAAGCAGAAAAAGGATCCGTTTAAAGTCAATACAAAACACTTGGTGATATTTAGTACTCAAATAGCGTTGAGGTTAATGGGTTTCGTGTATAGTTAATTATGGGAAAATGGTAGTGAACCGCCGTTTAACTAATCTATTTATCACACGCCTTCTTTTCTTTACGTAAACCCCATTTGTGAGATTGGTTGGTACGGATAGTTATATCTTCTTTAGACAATCTATTCATAAATCTATCTATCTGCAAGTTAAAGAGAGTTAATTATTGACAAATTAGCAAAAATGATCAAGGCTTTGAACCTCACAATTCCCTCTTCTTCGTTGTGATTTTGATGTCTAATTGCAAAACTCGATCGAGAATCCAATAAGGCAATTAGTACAAGTTATTGACACAAGTGGGTTTTGCCCTTTTAGGTCATGGTTATTGCTAGTCCTTTAAATGGAGGACTATTTGAGTCACTCTCTTCTCCACATCATTTTCAAATAATTATCGTCGTCGTTGTTGATACTGAAAGTGTTGAGTGTGATTGAGTTTGACAAGTAATATAGGACAAATTTATATAGTGAGTCTGAGGCGATGAGATTCTGAAAACTCCGTGTCCTATAGGATTTGGCGAGCTCCGATGTAACGGGGTCTAAGAGCTCATGCTTGTGCAAGAAGCCTCCTGAGATTGACTTTGCACTACATAAGGGGTCAGGTAAAGGCATCTCAAGAGCGACCTTAACGTGGGTGGTTACCTTTACAGTGGCCTCTAACCAAGACTAGGTCTTGAAGGGCGATCTTCATCTAAGCTGAGGATGAGGAATTGAATGGCAACCCTCTACCCTTGCTGAGGCATTTCAATGGGTGGCTTACAGATACGGAGCCTATACAGACGATTTGAGCACACCGGTCGACTCAACCTAAATTTTCTTTTGGTACCCTCCTTTTTCGTGGACCTTTATCATCTACTTAAATTAAATTATTTATGCAAAGATAACATTGGTCCATAATTGGACCCTTAGTAAACCATATGTATAAAATAATTTGTAATCACGCAAAAATAGGCAATATTGTTTTTTCTAGAAACAAAACTCAATATTTTAAATCCCAAAACAAACCATCTCGTAGGATTAGAAAAAAACAATCAAAAAAATAGATATATTGATGACTGAATTAAATTGACTAAAGAGGATAGGAGCCTATATATTGTAATCCAAAAAAAGCAATAATTTATTAGTTTTGGCTAATTTGGTAATGCTCAATCCAAAATGGGAAATTAACGAAAATAATTCATTAAAATATATTGATGGAAACTAAGAATTAATAATAAAAAAATATACTGTCAATGGTAATATTTAGGTTGAAATAAACGTTTTAATTATTATTAAACTTTATAAAATCATATTTATTATACTTTAAAAATAATTTATAGATTCTTGTAAACAGAAGAAGTACAGATTGTGTAGAACTCTTCTTTTCAAATTTTTGTATTGTTAAGATAAGCATATCGTATCTTACTTAAACTGTATATAATCATAGTTAACCTTAGTCTGAATTCCAAAGGCAGGAGCGATAATGTCGTTTTCTAATCTTTCTTTGCCGTTTTTACTTTCTTTGACTCTGTGTTTTTTGCTTCAAACGCCTGCTCTTGCTTCCATAAAAAAGGTACAGAAACACTAACCCTATTTGCATATTTTGCTACGTAGGATTTGATTTAACGAATGTTTTGGTTTGGTTTATGGTTTTATTTTAAAAGCCTTATGTAGTTTACTTGGGATCTCACTCCCATGCACCCGAGTCTCAACTCACTGAGTCTGATTTGCATGCCGTCACCAATGCTCATTACGAGTTTCTTGCCACCTTTCTTGGCAGGTAAATACATAAAATTCATTAATTATCATTTAGTATTTTATTCGAGTTCTGATATATTTGGTTTGATTTGCAGTACTGAAAAGGCTAGAGATGCCATTTTCTACTCTTACCAAAGGCATATTAATGGATTTTCTGCTCTTCTTAGAGAAGAAGAGGCAGCTCAAATAGCAAGTAATTTACAATTTTATATTACAATAATCATGTTTTAATTTACAGTTTAATCCATCTCAATGTTATATTAATTGTAGAGCATCCAAAAGTGGTATCTGTCTTCTTAAACCAGAGAAGAAAGCTACACACAACCCATTCATGGGAGTTTATGCTTCTAGAAAGGAATGGCCATATCCAGCATTCTTCCATTTGGAAGAAAGCCAGATTCGGGGAAGATACTATTTTAGCTAATATTGATACTGGTAAGTATTTTTAGATGAACCGTATGGTATTTGAATCTTTTTTTTCTTTTGAATTGATTCAAAATGAAGGGTTCATCCACTATAAAAACCTGTATTTCGATATGCTTACAATCCATAAATTAAATTAGGTGTCTGGCCTGAATCCAAGAGTTTTAGCGACGAAGGTTATGGACCTATTCCTTCAAGGTGGAAAGGGAAATGCCAAAGTGACAAAAAACATGGGTTTCGTTGCAACAGGAAGCTAATAGGAGCACAATACTTCAACCAAGGTTTTATATCGTTTAATAAAATAAACGCCTCTGCTGATCCTGCCCTCACTACACCTCGTGACTATGAAGGCCACGGCACGCATACACTGTCGACGGCCGCTGGAAACTTTGTCCCCGGAGCCAATGCCTTTGGTGCAGGAAATGGAACGGCTAAAGGAGGTTCGCCTAAGGCTAGAGTAGCCACTTACAAAGTTTGTTTCCCTCAAATAGGGGATGAGGTAGAGGCTGGATGCTTTGATTCTGATATTATTGCGGCATTTGACGCCGCCATTCACGACGGAGTAGATGTGATTTCGCTCTCTGTCGGTGGAACAGCGACCGATTATTTCGAAGATGGTATTGCAATTGGGTCTTTTCATGCTATTAGGAGGGGTATTGTGGTTTCTTGTTCAGCCGGAAATGATGGTCCCCAAAATGGAACTGTCTCAAATGTTGCACCTTGGATAATTACTGTTGGAGCTAGCACCACCGACCGTCAGTTTGTAAATGTTGTTGAGCTTGGAAATGGTCTTAAAATTAAGGTTTCTTTCTCAAATATTTGCAAATTTCTATGTTTACTTAATGTCCATTACATTACATTAAATGTTGGTAATTGTGATTTCAGGGAGAAAGTATTTCTGGTACCTTGGAAGGCAAATTCTTTCCACTTATTAGTGCAGATATGGCCAAAGCTAAGAATGCATCTGCTAATGATGCGTAAGAAGAATCAATATTTGACACTGCATCCTAATTTTGCTTTGATTTATGTAGTGATAAGAAGTATACACTTTTAGCGACGGACTCACGTTTAGTCTGCTTGAACCTCACTGTCCGTGCGTGTATTGGTCCATAGACATGAACTGACACTTACATATGTATGTGTGCAGGCTCCTCTGTAAGATAGACACTCTGGATCCGGCTAAAGCGAAAGGGAAGATCTTGGCTTGTTTGAGAGGAGAAACAGCAAGAGTTGAAAAGGGTTATGTAGCTGAATTAGCAGGAGCAGTTGGAATGATTCTTTGCAATGATGAAAGCACAGGAAATGACCTTATCGCTGATCCTCATTTCTTGCCTGCTTCAAGTATTAACTACAAAAATGGCCTTTCAGTCTTTTCTTACATTAACACCACCAAGTAATTCATTTTCAATATCTTTTTTGGTTTGCATTATTAACTTATTTGATCGATTCCTTATTACTTACCCATCAAACTGTTGTAAACAGAAATGCTATAGCAACTATCCAACCTGCATCTAAACGAGACTCCATTGCGAAGCCTGCTCCATCCATGGCTGCATTCTCCTCTGCAGGACCAAATGTCATCACACCAGCAATCCTCAAGGTAATTCTAATTAATGAAAAAATGTCTTATAATCACAGAATTAGCAATAATTTTGTTAAATTTTGCAGCCTGACATTACTGCACCTGGAGTGAATATCATAGCCGCTTTCTCTGAACTAGCAAGCGTATCTGAGTTTTATTTTGATACACGACGTGTCCCTTTCAACCTTGAATCTGGTACGTCCATGTCTTGTCCTCATGTCGCTGGAGTTGCTGGCCTTCTCAAAACCCTCCATCCTGACTGGAGCCCGGCGGCAATCAGATCAGCAATCATGACTTCTGGTAACTACATTACGTCTACAGAATTATGCCTATAACCTAGTCCTCCATTTGTTGCAGAGAGAAGTGTCTGAGATTTTATAGCATTTGTTTTAACAATTTATGATTAAACAAACATAAAAGAATGATCTTTTTTTTCTGGCAGCAAGAACCAGAGACAACACTGTTCGTCCAATACTTGATGGGTTTTCTCATAAGGGAACTCCATTCAATTATGGGTCTGGACATCTCAGACCAAACCGAGCTATGAATCCAGGCTTAGTTTATGACTTATCTGTGGATGATTACTTGGATTTCTTTTGTGCTATTGGTTATAACCAAACACTTCTGGAAAATTTCTTTCCTGGTCATAAATGTTCTAAATCAGCAAATCTTTTGAATTTCAACTACCCTTCCATTTCAATCTCAAGACTGTGTTCGAGGTCGAAAGTGACGGCAACCCGGAAATTGAAGAATGTTGGATCTCCAGGGAAATATGCAGTCCGCGTTACAGAACCGTATGGAATTGCAGTTTCAGTAGAGCCAAGTGTGTTGGAATTTAATAAAATTGGAGAAGAAAAGAGCTTTAAGGCAAGTTTTTCAGCAAAATGGGAAGGTGCAGCTGAAAACTATGAATTTGGAATGTTAACATGGACTGATGGTATCCATTATGTTAAGAGTCCAATTGTTGTTTCTTCTTAGAATCATGTCTTATAGATGTTTCTGTAGTTCTTAGCACAGCTTTGTTTCAATCAAATTATCATGGTGCTCATGATAAACAAGAAATTCGACATTTTATTATTAAGAAGTATTATGTTACAGTTTATATAACACACCTCTTCATATGCTTTAATGGCAGAACTTCATCAACAAAATCGAAAATTGGACTCTCATTTACATATTTTTCGTATTTGATATACTTATTTTTTTGTGCTAATAAAAGTTTACGATTATTTTAAATTGAGGGTGTTTGGCAAAACTTATAAGCTTAAAAGCTGCCATGAAAGTCTTTTTGCTGAATTAAAATGGTGCATTATACAACTAAAGAAGCTGAAACATTTTATTATTAAGAAGAATTATTACAGTTTATAATAAACTTTTTCTTCTTCTTTTCAAAAAAAAAATTTCTTCTATGAATTCTTGATCTGCATTACAACTCCAACCGTTTTCTTTTATGAGAATTCAGGCAGGTGCACCGGGGACATGTTGTCCATCGTTTGGACCAGTTGGTGGATAGTCTTGTGTTTCCAAGTTCATTCTTCCACTAACATACCCACCATTATTTGTACCAGTGTCTTTTGTTTCAGCTTCATACATTCTTCCATTATTAACACCAAGTTTCTCCTTTCCCAAATTCGAAACCTGACCAATTTAAAGATATTTTAACAACTTAAAAAAAAAAAAAACCTGAATTGTTGTTCATCACAACATAAAAAGCACCTGAATGGATGAGTTTTGGACTAAAGATTCTTGAGTTGACAAGAGGCTTCCTGTAAAGATAACCGAAGAAATATATATTAGACATTTTAAACCAAAAAAAACAGTTGTTAAAGATAATACTTACTGGATGTTGGGACTGCAAAGGACGAAGAGATGACGAGGGAGAACACCAGAAAGAGAAGAAGCATTGTAACTGATAGGAAACCTTTGTTTGGAGCCATGGTTTTTGAAGGAGTTAGTTATGATTTTTGTTAACAAAATGATAGATATGATATTAGGAGATTTTAGTGGATATATATAGGCAGGAGTGTCCGTTCCAAACTTAAATTCCTCGAATGCTAATTTAACCTTTCTTTAATGGATTCAAACTGAATTTGTCTTCTTTTTGAATCAAATTTACAGATGATGAAGCTGTGAAGATGCCAGGATGACATAACCAATGGAGTTTTATCAAACAAATTTTATATAAAGCTTAATGAAGTTTGTTGTAGCATTCTGTAATTTATTCATTGTATTTATATTCTATATATCATGATGTGTGCTCCGGCAAGTGACGTAACACAATTAGCTCGACTCATAATAATTCGGGTTAAATTGTGTTACTGACTCACAATTTGCGAAATTTGAATATGTATTATAAATTTTACAGAACAAATTATTTTATATAAATTTATAAGAAATTTATATAACAAAAAATACTATGGATATTACAGGGAAAAAAAAAGTTTTTGCTGAATTAAAATGGTACAATACAACCAAAGTAGCTGAAACTTTTTATTATGAAGAAGGATTGTTACGGTTTATAACAAAAAATTTCTTCTTTGAATTCTTGATGTGCATTAGAAGTCCGGCCGTCTGAAAATTAAGGAAGAGCAGGCGGTGCACCGGGAACATGCTGACCATTATTTGGACCAGAGTATATGTAATCTTCGTCCAATCTTCCATTACTACCAACATCAAGTTTCTGTTTCACAAAATTTCGTTAGTTTAAACAACTAAATTCTTGCTCAAGTCAACATAAAAAGCACCTGAGTCGATGGGTTTTCAGCTAAAGATGCCTTTTCCTGAGTGGTACACAAATTTTTTAAAAATAATTCCATTCTAACTAAATTCTGTAGCAAATCGATAGCAAAAACCTTACTGGTTGTAGGGACTGCAACTGAGGAGATGACAAGGGAGAAGGCTAGAATGAGAACAATCATTCTAATAGAAAGGAAACCTTTGTTTTCAGCCATGTTTTTTGAGGTTGATTGATATATGAATGTATGCATATATATGGACACAATGTTCTTTGTTGAATTGAAACTGAATCTGCTTAAGCTTTCTTTAATGGATTCGAACTGAATGACATTAGTGGAGTTTTCTGCAACTCTGCTCATGTACCCGCTATATCTTTACATTTTAATGGTTAACCATGCACAGCCCTATGTTACCCTTCTGATTCGTTCTTATATATATATATATAAAGAACTACAGTGAATGGTATCATCATAAAACCTAATTTATACAAAACCCTAGTTGTATTACTATTTCCTTTTTTAGCTAATTTGACACTTGGGATTATAAACAGGACACGTACAGTGTATGTGAGGATGACCCGGTTTACAGATGGGAGTTCCATCACCAGGTTCTCCCTTCGATTCCTGCATTCTCTCATTAAGAAAAGGTATTTTGTTGTGAGCATCAGGTTCTTTTGTTTCTACGTCCTCCATTCTTCCATTTTTAACATTAACTTTCTCCTTTCCCATGCTCGAAACCTAACAAATTTAAGCAAAATTTAGTTACTTAAAAGGGTTCATCTATATCAACTTATCGTTCCTTAAAACTCAAAAAAACACCTGAGTACATGAGTTTTGGATTAAAGACGATGAGTTTTCTTGAGTTGACAAGAGGTTTCCTGTAAAGAAAACCGAAGAAATGTTAGACATTTAAACCCAAAAAAATAAAACACAGTTTTTACTTACTGGTTAATGGGACTGCATGGGACGAAGAGATGACAAGGGAGAGGCAGAGAAAGAGAACAATCATTGTAATATAAAGAAAATCTTTGTTTTGAACCATGGTTTTTGAATGATATTAGCAGATGTTAAGGAATATATATAGGCAGAGACGAGTGGCTGTTCAATACTTAATTTTCCTTCAATTCTAATTAATGGATTTAAACTGAATTTTGTCTTTTTTCTATGTGGACTTTGACTAAAGAGATTTAGAGATGTACCCGTGAAGATGCCATAATGGCATAACTAATGGGTTTTATGCAACAAATTTCATATCCTATATATTAACACTTTAGATATAAAACTAACAACGTTGTTACGAGTAGTTCGACATACTTATCCCTTAAAAAAAAGATAAGGTTTCGATCCTTGAGGATGGAAAAAGTAACTGTTAAAAGCACTTCATCTCTTAATAAGCCGATCCAGTGTGAGCAAGATTAGAACTAGTCGTGTGGAACCTTAAACTTTGTGATCATTTATGTGCAAGAAAGGTAAGTTATCCCTGCTTGGTAACATAAATAGTCTGACATGTCATCTGTTTATATTGTGACATCCCAAACCACGGTTCAGATGATCTCTATGGGCGCATCTCCGAGAGAGACACCTAAAATATATCAGCAATGAGACCAAATTAATCAGAATTGTTATAATCCTTTGTTAAAAATCAAATGTTCGAGGAAGCCGATTTGGGTTTCCAAGCTTGTAATGTTTTATTATTTTGCTAGTATATTAGCTTAGCTGAATCACTGTACCTTAAGTAAAATCTAACCTCATAACTATGGCAGAGGCTTCATTCTTTTGCTAGGATTCACAATATTAAACCAAAAGCATATATACATTCTTTGTATTTCTTCTGCTCCAAACTGAAATCCATTTCCGATCAGTATTATTTAGATTTGAAATTATTTTTATTACAATCTCAAGATTTCATTTTGTCATTTTTAATTTCTATTTACAGTTGGGATTATAAATAGGACACGAACAGTGTATGTAAGAATGACCCGGTGGACAGGGCGGAGTTCCATCCTTTGAACCACCAGCTTCTTTATGGTCTTGATCCATTCTATCAACTTTCTCCTTTCCCAAACTCGAAACCTGACCAATTTAGACAAAACTTAGTTACTTCAAAGGTTTAGTTTATCTAATGTAAGAGCTTTCTTATATAACAACCTTCTTATATCAACTCATTGTTACGAAAAAGAGCACCAGAACATAAAAAGCACCTGAGAAGAAGAGTTTTGGACTAAAGATGATGAGTTTTCTTGAGTTGACAAGAGGCTTCCTGTAAAGAAATTTGAATAAATGTTAGATATTTAAACCAAAAATAAAAACTATTTTTAATTCCACATTTTTGTAGTGATGGCAATGTTTTAGACATTTTAACGATTGCCTTGTTCAAAGATTGATTATGGTTTAGTGATGTTTAGTAAAAGTGCTGGAAAGAAAAATGGTGATAGGATGAAGTCCTAATTATACAGAACTGTTTCCGCTATTGATGAGTTCGGCAGAAATGGCTTTGGATCCGCCCACACCACTTCAAGAACGGTTGAAAAAAGTCTCAAAATTATATTCGTCTTGCCAAATTCATGCATTTTTCTCATAAATATTATACATCTTTCGGAAAATACTATTTTAGTTTTCCATGACTACAAATTTATTGTTCATCAAAGTTTGAAACCATTTGTATGCGAGCTCAATTTAACTGAGCAAGCATTAAAAATACATACTCAAATACCAAAGCAAAAAAAAAAAAAAAGACTAATTCATACAAATTCTGACAATGGCAATCCTCTAAACTTCCTAGATTCTATACAAACCAAAAGTTTATCTTACATATTTGCACAGACACAGAAGAGAAAGCAAAGAAAGAATCATTTACAGCTCATTAACACCGAGTTTATGACGTGCATAAGAAGGCGTATGCTAGCCGATTCTGAAGCAGAGGTAGTGGGCAGATTCCTTTGATGGCTCAATATCTGATACACCTGATCAAATATTGGTCTTACATGCACTGCAATCACAGGGTCTGCTGGGTTTATAGCAACAGCCACATCGGTCATCCATGCCAGTTTCCTGGCAGTATCTTTGCTGATATCACAAGCTAATTGCTGTAAAAGGGCAAGTAGAACTCCTTGGCTTAAGGATAGCGGTACCGTGGATAAAATCCTTTGTAGATCAACCTGGTTAAACAATTGAACAAATTATGAATCGAGAATTTGTCAATTGTAATGTGTAATGTTATTCACACAAATGAGCAGAAGCAATTTATCAACAATTAATTTAGGGCGTGGTCGACAAATTTAGTTGTTTGCAATAGTTTTTATAAAACACTGAAGGCTAAAAATTAAGGGTTAAGCCATTTATAAAACGCTACATATACAATTAACATCTATCTCGAAACCTACTTAACCGAACACTACAAAAACCTTTTAGCGTATTGACAGTTCAAAACACTAAAAGCTACTCTAAAAGCTGTTGTTGGACACACCCTTAAGGGACTGAGAACCAATGAGAAACTCATAGATAAAGAATGCATTAAGAAACATGCAAATTCATACTAAGTAAACCTGATATGGGAAGCGAGGTGAAACTTCAAATTTGCAAACCTGATACGAGAAGCAAGGTATAACTTCAAAGACATATAAACATGTGGTTATCTATTATTGGAATTACTTAGCAGGTCCCTCTCAAGTTTGTTAACTCTATTACCCAATTACTTATTCAAGTTGAAAATCAACAAAGATAGGTTTGATAATGAAGAGTCACAGACATTACGACGTCGAAGTATACAAAAAGGTGTATCGAGAATTCAAATGAGAACAGAAGATTTTGTCACAAGTGAGATGCCACACAATTTCTCCTTTTCCACGATTTCTACTAGCCTTGAACACTATCTACTCAATTCAGCAATTACACGAGGGTTTTAATTCACAATCAAAGTTATAAATTGTTAAGGATGCAATTCCATAGTGCCTAATGCATGGATATAAATCACCTTTTGGACTCCAATGAGCCTTAGCTATTTTTAAAGTGTATTTGTGCACATGGTAAACAATACCTGAGAACATAACCAGGAAACTATTGACACATCACTTCTCTGAAGCGCTACTGTGAATGCTTCCTCAAATTTGTGTTCAGTTATTAATCTGGACAAGTCTTTTGTTGGATCAGGTGCTTCAGCCTGTTAATATAAGAAAAAAGGTCAAAGTCATGAAAATTTCTTTACAAGTTGAAACAACAGCATATTATTGCTTTCTGCAAGAAATGCTAAGCATAACCTTAAGGGACATTTAGTAAAATAGCACATCTTCACTTTCTATTTGACAAAATAGTACATTAAGTTTAATAATTAGTGAAATAGCACTTTATGGCTAATAAGGCTACAAATTTTTTAAAAATTCCAAGACCACCCTATTTGTTACAAAAAATTTACTTTAATTAATTAACCAAAAATAAAAAATTCAATATAAAATCAATATATGTCAATATCGGTCAATATAATTTAGAATTATTTCAAATTTTACCAGGTGGCCGGAAAAATGGCCGCCCCCTCAGTTGGGCGGTAATCAATAATTGTCAATATTTATCAGTATATGTCAATATCCTAAATAATATCAGTCAATATAACCCAGTATTTATCAATATTGAATACTGACAAATATTGATAAATATTGACAAATAATGATTTATATTAATAAATACTGATAATTATTGACAAATACTGATTTACCATATTGACAAATATTAACGTATATTGATTTGTATTCAATTTTTAATTAATAGTAACTAATTAAAATAAATTAATAATAATAAAAGTAAAAAAATAAAAATAAAATAAGGGCAACAAGGTAAAAACACAAAAATGTGCTATTTTACTAATTTTGAAAGAAATGCATTATTTTGTCAAATGAAAAGTAGAAAATGTGCTATTTCATATAATTTCCCTAAACTTAATAATGCTCACAAAGCATACCAATTCATGCGAACCACCCAATGGCCCATTAGTCAAAGAAGGATTTCCAACTTTCGAGTTTGCACCAGCAGCTGCCATAGCTAACAGCTTGCGTTGGCCCTCAGCCAATTCTCCACTCAGGGTCCGAGTTATTGATGATGCTGAATTGATAGCATCCTGCAGTTTTCAGAGCATCCAATTTATTATTTATGAATTTCTAAAATTTTTGTAAACTCTACAGAAATATGAGAAATGCTTTGTCTAAAATGTTCAACACAAAGTCAAACAAAAACATTGTGGAGAAACATCTGGTCAGTTAAATCTGCCCATGCTAACACATAAAAGGGAAGAAAAAATATGGTTTAGAAATCTAAGGGACTCCATCAGCAGGATTATGCACGTGTGCGCACACACATCAAATATATATAGCAATAAAAGATCAGTAAGAAACATGAGCATGCATAATCTGTTTCTTGCAGTTATCACAATACACTGACCCTAAGAGTAACAGCAAGGTGAGAATGTGTTGAATCAAACTGCTGCAGAGTGGCAGTCAGATGATTCATAAGTCCTTTCTGAAATGCAGCATCAATCTGATCAAACATCGATTTGCATGACATCTCAAATGCAGGAATGATTGCAGCTTCCAAACTAGATCTTAGTACATCCTGCAAAATGTAAATAACACCACTTTACATGAAATCCTGAAGTATTAGCCTTTGGCTTAGTGAGAAGACCAAGCACCAAATGTTTGAAATTGTGATTGGATTTGCCTGAAGAGCTTGCTTGCCAGATGTTTGAAATTGTGATTGGATTTGCCTGGCTACTGCACCTTCAAGTTTTGAGCTGACAGATTTCTCTAGTTGATTCACTGCCTTCTCCCCCACCCCTTTCTGCAAATAGGCATGATAAAGCTTCAGTCAGTGGAAATTACTAGTGGGAAAATAGAAAGCTAACACTGAAAATAACTAGGATAAATTTTTCGTTTTTGGCTATTCAATATAATAACTTAAGGCGGGGCACTTTAAGTAGATGGAGTACTTTGCTCCAAAATAGCATACAACACCAGATCATTTTTATGGCTTGATAGGGAAAAGGACCAACAACCTTGATAACTGAAAAGCTTCAACATTTTACCTGGAACGACTCTGTGATAGCTGATGATATACTTTTCTCCAGAATGGGAGTAATTGCGCGAGCTACAGCAGGTCCGATTGCTGCTACTTCCTTCTTCAAAGTTTTCTCTAAAGCGCTTGGAAAATCCTTATTCACACAATTTGTAATCAGATTTGTCAATGACTGTGTACGATCTCTCTCTAACTTTTCATGCTTTGCGTTCTCTTCTTGAAAACGAGCCCATAGAGCATCAGAATTAGCTTTGACAACTTTCTCAATATTCCTGCCCAAGGATGCCTCTAGCCTTTTACCCTCTTTGGAAACTGGAACAGATATCATCATATTCATCTGCTTCTGCATATCTTTCTGTGTGCTCAGTAACTGTCAAAATTTTAAAAGAACAAGTTGGTCATTATCTTCAGACTAACACTTCATATGCAAAAGAGGTGAGACTTTCACATGACATGTTTCAGCAAATTTTAAGATGATGGCATCAGATTAGACTGCAAGAATTGGATTACGGTAGAAAAGTTTCAAGTTGTATGTTCAGCAACAATTAATTTTAAAATTTCTATCTTAGACTTTAACTTTAGAATGATATTAAGGATGGAAAATTCTGAAAAAACTCGTATCCAAATGACCTAGCAATAGAAACATCCACCTAGAGTTATAACAGTATGATTCAGTATTGGGACTGTCTCTGAACACCCACTTTCCTATTTTCATGATACCATAACTAGCAAATTCTGTCATCTCCACCACCATTTCTTCCACCCCTGGAAGGAGTGGAGGAAAATGTTTCTAGAGAAGCCAATAAGGATAATCAGTCCTCTCCTAATCTTCACAAGCCTCAAGCAGAAGTCTTCAACAATAGGCCAATCAGACAAGTCAACTCATGGAAGCATATAATGTAAAAGAATATTTTATAGAATTTGTGAATATATATACTCTGAGCAATTCGATTCCTAAACTTCAATTACCTGATCAAGCACATCCTGCATAGCTGATAATTGAGATAGAGCAGCATCACTTGATTGTGCACCAGAACTGCAACCTGGTTCATTGGATGAATCTGTGGAGTTGAAAGGACTGGGGGAAGGGGAAGGTGGATCGGATAATTGATAGCCTTTTCCCTTATGTTTTTTTGCTTTTGCAGATGGAGCTGGGGACTGTGGAACTACTGTGAAGGCTTCTATTTCGCCGATCTTTCCTAGCATGTCTTTTCTCATATCTTGCTCTTCTTCGTTGCCACTATTACTAGGTCTTTCTGGTACCACAGTGATATCACCTACACCAGCTTGTTGAATCCCTCCAAAACCATAAGCTTCCACACAACAATCTCTGGCCATTTGAAGACTTAGATCTGAGGCCTGAGAGTAGAATTTCTCCTTCTTCTCTGAAACATTGACATGGGAATCTCTAGGCAAGTCAAAGCCGTTACTCTGACTGGCTCCCGACTCTCCAACAACTTTAACCTCTAACTCCACACTTACCATATCATTGTTGACATTCACATCCTGGACCTTTGTCTCTACCTTACTCAGGCCTTGGCTAGTTTGAAAATTCTCAGAAGATGAGGGAGCTCTTGATAGTATCTCTGACGGCGTTATAAGATGGGTTGGGTGTTTGAAAATTATAGGAGGTTCAGGAACTACTGAGATATTAGATTGTGCAACATTTTTCTCACCCTTTCTCGAATTGTCAGCAGAGGAAGAACTGTCAGCCAGGTTTTCCTTCATAGAGTCTGTTCTGTGCTCAACCAAATGATCTACAACATGCTGATCAACTGCATGATCATTGAGTTGCATGCCAGATTTAGTGCCACTTGATGTCCCTTGGAAACCTGACAAATTTCGAGATAACTGTGGACTCAAAGGAACTGGAGGAGACATGGCATGGACATTTTCAATACTGTTATGTGATGGCAAACCACTAGTCTTGGACTCTACACATGAAGTAGAAATATCCAGTAGGCTAGTGACCTCAGAAGAAACTAAGCGTTCAGTTTGGATTGCCTGCGGGGCACTTTCAGAACTGCCAGAGACTGTAGGAGGCATGGAAGTCCCTTTACCTATAGATAGCTCTGTTGCTTTGCTTAGGTTTGATGATTCCATAGTAGTGGAACCATCAGAATTAGGAGCATCAAAAGCACCAGAAATATTGGATTCTGTCTTTTCCAACTCCATGTTCTCCAGTGGCGGTGGTAAGCACTGTGATAAATCCAATGCATATTGCTGAATAGCCTGTGTTTGGACACAATATACCTGAACAATATTTTCTCCATTTGGTAAACTATCACTAGTTCCAGTAAGACTCAAAATAGGCATTGTAACTGTAAACTCAGCTATGTAATCCATGCGGGTTGCAGCTGGATAAGATCCATATTCTATGTGTATGGCATAGATAGCATTCTTCTTGGCATTTGCCAACAGAAATAAGCCAGCACGGGGAAGCGCTACAACTTGATTAAAGAATATATCCCCAACACTAGATTCAGCAGAACTCTTTAAGATCAATGTCTGACTACACTGCCATGATTCAGCATCACTGGGCAAAAGCCAGCCCTCCTCACTTGAGGAAGCCCAAATCTTCATTTCCTGGTTTAGTGGTCCCTGTAAAGAGTATGTTTCACAAACGGTTAATTTGCAACACATGATGAACGCTGTATAAAGAAGAATGATACACATGAAAATGCAAATATCAACATGCCACCAGGCTATCTTACTAGCTCTTTGCGTGATTTAAATTGCCTAATAAACTATCCTAAGGACCTCAAACCAGTTAAATATTGAAAGGGAAAGACTAGGGCCTACCCCTGTTATAAGAACAATATGATCAGGGCGGTGAGGGGCTGTCAAGAATGCCACAGAATTTACAGGGTTACCATCATGTGGTCTCAATATTGCCAGATGCACTGCCTTCCGATCTTCCCAAATCTTGACCTGCAGTCGAAAAAATTAACTGCTGATGAGCACAAAAAGAAGATACTAAAGGCATAACTAGTTAACGTGTACATCAAAGACGGCCAAAGCTTGTGCATAATTATCTCAAACATGAACGAAGACATTCAAATATTAATGCTGTTATCACTGCCAAATACATTGATTTGCCCATTATCTTTACCCTGTTTGTTTATTTATTTGTTTGAGTTGATTGGGGTAATGGAGCAAAGAGGGGATTAGGTGCTTGCACAGACCATAAATGCTTTACTGACAAAGGGCATGTGAAAGAGGAAAAAGGAGAAAACAAACCGTGCCATCTTTAGAAGCTGAAGCTAGACGAGTGGTCATCCATTGACACATTGACAACTCGGTAATTTCACCATCATGCTTACCAGCAAGATGGACCCCATCAATCAACTTCTCAATGGGACAAATAAGAGGTTTCTCTGCTGAAAACCCTTCACCCTTTCCAGCTTTAATAGTATCAATTTTCAGGATATGATTTCCTATTGCAACCATCAAAATTTCCTGCAATGGATTTAGTCCATATAAATGTTATTTAAAACCAATAATCTATAATTCCAAACCAATAAAGAGGCTGAGAAAAAGATAAAAAAAAATATCAAGAACCAGTCCTGCGATAACATATGGATAAAATAAATAATTCCAAACCAATAAAGAGGCTGAGAAAAAGATAACAAAAAAAATATCAAGAACCAGTCCTGCGATAACATATGGATAAAATAAATAATAGTCTATCATTACTTGTTTGTGAGGATGCCAACACACTCGTGGATGGACTGGCCTTCCCTCCACTACTATCTGAAGGGCAAGAACAATTCTCTCCAAAATTTGAGGTTTCTCTTCCTCATCTGGTCCCTCATTGATCTTCCGTACAAAGACACGTCCATCAATGCATGTACTGCAGAAACTGAAGTTAGCATCTTTGGATTATGCTACATATGCATACTTTTTGAACAACGCATAAAATTACCTGGCCAGAAGGTGAACATCCTCAGCAAAAAACACCATATCTGTTACTTTCTACATATATAAAAACCCAAAAAAAAAAAAAGTTCCTGTGAATGACTTGGACAAAGAGATCAGGAAGTAAAAAAGATTGCATGTGGTTCCTGGAAATGTTTGAAAATGAAGGATAGTCACAAGAATGTAATGTGGCATTCAACCAGGTAAGTACTGACAATAAGACTAAAAGAAAAGCGAAATGCACAAGATTTAGCCAGTTGTGAACATCACTTTAAAGAAGTATTGAGCCGACCAAAATCAACGCCCATTTTATCTGTCTAACCCCCTCTTTGGATGGAGGTTATTTGAAGGGTTGAGAGGGTAAGGTAGAGTAATGTAATATGGATGGGTTGTTTGGGAAGGATGTTAATTTAATAGTAATGTATTTTGGATGTAATCTCAGGGGTTAATAATCCCTCTAAACACCCATTTTCCAACCCCTCAATTTGGGGTGTTAGGAGAGTAATGTAACATTCATTGGTTTTTCATCCTTATTTTTTTTAATAATGACATTCATATTACATTCCACTCAAACAAGTACAGGGTTAAACTTTAAAATACATTACCTTCCTTACAGACAATAAAAGTATCCTTACATTACTCTACCCTACTTTACACTACATTACATTACTTTAATAACCCCTAGGTTACCTCCATCCAAACAAAGGCTAAAGTTCAAATACTTATTGACTAGAAAATCATAAAATAAAACAATGAAGAAAGAGATAAATGTCCACAATTTGCTCACAGATGTGGAAATCTTGTAAATTAAGTCACTGGCATATGAAGCCAAAAGAAAGCAATACCAAAAGAATTCTCGTCTTTTTAATAAATAAAATCATGGTAGTCTGAATATAGCAGTGCTCAAACTACAGTTCCATCATGCAGGCGGGAAAAGTATCTATATTTTCAAACCAAAATAAGAAAGTGGAGAACATAATAGCAAGAAATAAGGACAGAAGATTATCAGAAAGATTAGAATTGCACACATAGCAAGTGGACAAGGCAAATCAAGATGATGGATCAAATTATGATTTTATTACAACCATGAAGGCTGTGCAAAATAAACTATTCAGTCTACATATATTACATTCCAACTTAAAGGGATGAGTCCACAACAAATATACTTCAAATTCATGACATAGTTTCAACAAAAAAAAAAAACAGTTAAGTGTAGGATCTTTCATGGGGATCAAATCAAATCACTTTATCCATGAAAACCTTAAAAAAGATTTAGCTGAAGAAAAAACAACATACAAATAACTTGTGAAGAAGAATGATTAACCTGATTATGACCGCGAAGCAAGGATCTTAAGGCAGTATTGATGTTGAGAATTCGAATAGCTCCAGGCTTGAGTCCATAGCAAATGTAATTTCTATTTACAGCAATCTGGCGGCCGAGAACAAGGCCAGGATCAGAGATATACTTGGTGATGGGAGTGACTTCAAGTTGTGGCTGCACCTCTCCTGGCAATCTGACATCAATATCATACACTACATGGTTGCCAATTAAATGACGGCCTTTGGGGAGCTTGCTACTGAGCATTCTCGAAGGGGTTGGGCTAGACTGCTGTAACTGATGAGTAGGAGATGCCAAACTGACAGGCGGAGCAGAAGGTGCAGGAGCACTGAAGCTGGATACAGCTGGTGAAGAAGACGAAGGGGAAGAAAATGGCATAGTCAGATTGGGGGGAGGAGGTTGTTGCAGTTGCTGATGATTCTGATTAGTGAGGATGTCCATCAAAACCCCACCGGAATTAGGGTTATTAGGCGAGAATGGAGGAGGATTAGAAGCAGCAGAAGAGATGGGTGGAGGTCTATTCTGGTGCTGCATGAACTGATTGTTGTGATGCTGTTGAAGTTGCTGAGGCGGAGGAGGATTAGGTGGATAAGGAGAGAGGTAGTGAGGGGTATTATAAGGAAGGTGAAGGTGGTGATGAAAAGGACCGGAGGTGGGAGGAGGATAAGAGGAAGTTGGAGTCAAATAAGGAGGAGAGGAAGCAGGAAGAGGAAAAGAAGGAGAAGTTGTGAGATTGCCAGTAACTGGCTGCGCCTGAGTCTGAGACTGTGGTGGCTGTTGTTGTTGAATCATATTCATATTATTCAAATTCATATTCATAGGACCTGAAGCCGATGGCTTAAACAGCTTATTGACATCAAAACCACCACCGACTCCTCCTTGATTAGTCGGAGGAGGATTACCAGGTGAAGCCATTAAATACTAGTAATAATCAACGACGATAATAAGTGATCTACTAATTGAGATTATTAATTAAAACTGATCAATAATTGATTACGGAGTGACACAAATAAAAAAGATCTTGAAAGCTTACACAGAACAATTCAATGGATCCATCAGTGATTCTGATTCGTTTGAGATCAGAAAATGGAGATTGGACTGGATCATGAGTAAGTACTTCCAGATTCCTTGCTTATATTGAATCTCCACTCTCTCTCTTTTTCTTTCGTTTCTCGTCTTTTTTCTGGAGGAACAAGAAAATGTACAGTATAAACCCAAAACAAGGTAAAGTTTTTCTAAAAAAAGTCGGCCAATCAACAGACGGCGACGAAGCTAACGGAGAGTAGAAAATGGAGAAAGAGAGATCAGCAATATATAATTAGTTTATTTAAATAACAAATTAATATATAAATAAAATTAATCTGCAAATGCGAAAAGAAGTGAAGTAGTCCATGTCCATTTCTCTTTTTCTTATCTAATCTAATAAAGAATAAAATAATTGGAATTGTCGTCGTCTTCTTCCTTTTTATGTCACCATGGAGGTAGACATGAATTGCTATTCCCAGCTGTAATCTGCTACACGTACCAAGGCATGAACACCGTTGTAAACGCACAGTTCAAGTTTTCTGTCTGTGGTTCGACTTCTCTTTAAGAAACGGTTCGAAACATCTAGTTCTCCGCTGGTTCAAGTGCATTGACAGTTGAAATCTGCTAAAAAAGATGATTCCAACCAATAAAGGTATGTATAAAGATGGTTCTAAGGTTCCAAAATCTATCGAATTTGAATAGAATAGAGCCACACAAATAGAGATGTGGTTATGTGGTTCAATAAATAAATAAAAATACCTACTATTAAGTTTATAATAATCAGTATAATTAAAATATGATTCAGTTGGAAATATGTCAATATGACATAGCCAGCATGTTCATCAGCACCGGTGTCGTGGCAGGTTAGAACAACAATAAACATAATAGCACACTGAACTTTTTAGTGAGTGACGGTACATTATTTGCATAGTTGATAAACATCAACATTCATTCATTTTAATAAGAGTTGCCACTTACAATACCCAACACCAAGTTTTTTGGATAAAATTTCGAGATTTTGACTTGTGCCAAATAGTAATCTAAACATGATTACAAGTTGTTTAACTATAATATTGTTATATAGTCGCCAATCGATCTTGGAGGCATACAGTATTCAAAAAATTTTCTCGTTATTTGTTTTTGCCAAATGTCATAAGGGGATGGGATATTATGGGATTCAAACCCAAGGCCTGAGGATGCTCACAACTTTGCCACCAAGGCATGAGGCTCACTGAATGATGTCGCTCGTTTAACAATTCATATAATTCCCAGATACACACTATTAAGACCCAAACACAACTTTAGGTTCAAAATACAATAAATAATAGAATTTCAACGTCATTCCTCTTGCATCTACTTTCAAAATAAACCACATAAATTGCTATCTTCAAAGATTATGAAACCTTCAAATATGACCAAATTTATTAACCAATATCCTATCCAATCCAAATTAGCTAGATATAGCCGAACAAATACAAGTTCTCAAAATTACCTGTTGACACGAAACAAAAATGCAAAAATCAGTTTCAGATTTCGCGAAATTTAGACATGATAAAATGCATACATCTAAATTTAGGGAAAACCAATTTGTAAATAGCACCTATAATGTTAGGCAAAGCACCAAAGAATGTCCATAAAAGGGAAAACACATGCACATGCACTAATTAAATCAAGAGAGAATAATTTTTGCTTACTCATTAGTAGACGCCTCAACCTTTTCTAATCACGAAATGGGGTGAGATCAATGTCCATCCGTTTCTTCCCCTTACTTGCCCTCTTCAATAAGCACCCATGTCCATACATAATTTGGAAAGAAAAACATCAGCAGCATACAAGAACATAATGCATGTTGGTCCATAAAATCTAGCCTTGGGAATAAAATCTAAACTAAAAATTTTGAGAAAATCAATTTGCATAGCATTCGATCGGTGTTTCCCGAGATAATCAAAAAGTAGTCCATCATCAAGCCTCAAAAAGGACAGAAATAACAAGTTAACAAAGGAAAAAATAATATGCAAAATAGAGTAATATCACAACTTATTGACAAAATATTTTCCCTTTTTTTAAATTATTAGCTATCTTATCCTTTTATTAATCTTAAGCATAAAACTCCTATATATTTGGTATATTCTCATGAATGACACTTGTTAAAATTCCAATTGCATTGTGTTTTAGATTTCAACAAGCCCAACAAGTTGGAGTAAGTGCCAACATGCCAGGAAAAAAAACTAACAACAAAACTACACAAAACAAGAATGCATACACTTATCAAACATTTGCTAAGAACTTACAGCTATTGCCATGAGCTCTTCAAGTAATTCTTCCAAATGGCGTAGCGGCTATTGTCATGAGAGGGAAAATTTTGTTAGATACTGGTGCTACTGAAGAAAAATAATCAATCTTGATATTTTTCGCGTGAGTGCAAGAGAATGAAGTCATGAACTACCGAATCTCAACTCGTTCTTGGTCAATTTAACCTTGAATTTGATGAACTCAAATACTGCATCTAGTCGAGCTGAGTTCAAGTGTCATATAGGAGCTCCCAAGCTCATGCTCAATTGAATATTTGATTATTTTCAATATGCTTTTATATTGCATTCAATATTTACAAATACAAACTCAGTACAAGATCACTCAAGTTTATTCATTCAACACCAATAATAAGTATACTTAATTATTTGATCATTAATTCAACAGCCAAGCTCAAGTCTTTCAAGTGTCCTTTGCAACCAAGCTTGAGTATTAAAACTAAACTAGATATAGGTTTGATCCAAGTTTTTGTATCGAGATCTATAATTGACACAAGTTTGAATAGTACATTGTTTTTATTCAAGCTTGAGCTGTGCATTGTTGTAACTGAACTAAATTCAATAGAAAACAGCCATAATTTGTACTCATAGAAAACACCTCACTCGATACACCCATTATTTGTACTCGTAGAAAACACTATATATTTTTATTTTTATTTTTTAAAAAATTTTGAAAATCCAAAATATTTCATAAAATGTGAAGATTTAAAAAGATATCTCTTTGTTCTGATGCTCAGGTAGGGGGCTAAAAACAATCAACCATATTTTTTTTTTTTTGGGCTTGTAGTCTTCGACTCTACTATTATCTTGCCTAAGATATTAAAAATCCTACAACTAACAATAAAAGCAAAAAAAAAAAAGGAAAAAGTACTTAGGAGCTCTACTAGAGAATGAGAATTGATGTGTCCAGTCTATCTTCTGACTGATTCAGTCTACAAAAGTGCTGGTTTCCTCTCTCTTTCTCTACAGCTCATCATATACTTCATCCTTAGTACTATATATATATATATATATATATATATATATATATAGCAAACACCAAATGAAATATGAAAAGCACACATGCCAAATGAAATACGAAAAGCACATACCCATTGTGTTGGACCATCCACAGGAGCACTCAAAGGATCATCATGCACCTAAGCACCAAAAGAAGTTGTTAGAAGCCACAATTACAAGGAATCTTCAAGCAAAACTCCTAAGATAGAGGTAGAACTCAAGATAAAAAGGACAAACAATATAAGGGGTGCTTTCTAAAGTTGTGCTTATTGGCTTATTGTTTATAAGTGAGTGCCAAACAACTAATAAAAAATGAACCTATCTACCTCAAGTAGCTGATAAATAACTTCTAAGAGGTGTTGCGATTGATTTGTGAATGGATAAAAGAAAAGTTAGATTATTATTAAACTAGAGATGAATAAAATGATTAGTTTGATAATAATATATTTTAGTTCATTTAGTAGGTCAAACCTCAAGTGCTCATAAGCAGATAAAAGCTAAAAAGCAAATTGCAGCTTATTTTTAAATTGCTTATAAGCTAGAAATAAGTTTTGGCAAACTAATCAGCAAATTGCTTATAAGGAGGTTTAACCAACTTATAAACTTTGATAACAGGGGCATAAGAATATACATAATCATATGCATATAAACTTACACAAACGGTAATATTATTGTAACACAATCAAGCATTATATTATCATAACATTCTATACTAAATTGATTACTTTCAGCAGATTCACCATACCTCCATGAAAATTCCATCAACCCCAACAGCAACTGCTGTCCTTGCAATACATGGTATCAACTCACGAAGGCCTCCACTAGCAACACCCCCGCCATCCAACTATATGTAAAGCATTAGCTTAACCAATTCAAGAAGGAAAAAGATATCCAAGACGGACTAAACATAAAACGGATGAATATCCAAATCTATTAACAAGAAACAATAGCAGAAAACTATGGTAACAAGAGAATAGGACACAAGCACAAACTCCATTCCAAATTATCCAAAATCCTTACAAATTGTGGTCTGACATACAAATGATATAAGTTTGGATGTAATGCACGATACCCTCAGTTAATTAATGTTATATAGACATCACAATGGAGCACAAAATGAAACATGATCCTCACCTTTCTCCCAGCAGGTTGTTGTAGTGAATGTGTGACATCAGCTACCTGTATTTATACATCCATTGATTAGGTCATCTAGACTGTAGCACCTAAGTTGAAGAACATAAAGCATAACCATAAAATAAGACAAAAGAGTTGTATAAAGCATATTTGTTTTGGAACTTAATCATTCGCAATTTGTCTAACACGCAGTTTCATCCTAAAATTACCACTTAGGAATTTCAGCCCAACTAGCAACCAAATTAATAAAAAGAACTTGAAAATTGGAAGCCTGGTTAGAACTAACCATCCTTGGCACATTTTGAAGTAAGGTTGCACTTCCCCTTTCTTTTTCCATCAAAAGTCCATAACAATCAAAACATAGAAAAAGTAAAACCAAAGCTGTAGACTAACACAACATTGAAAAAATTTAAAAATTTGGAGCGGAATTAAGAAAAAAGATTACAGAATGGTTTATATTTTTCTAGTTATTAGGCTGAATGGTCATAAAACTGTGAAAACAAAATGGACACAATTTTAAAGAATCATTTTGAGAGTTGCAAATTTTCAGAGCTATAAAAGTGTTCAGAAGTAATTTCCATATTGAATGATAATAAAGCAATTAAAGGACTTTTTACAATAGGTGGTGGACCTATCATTTAGCAACTAGTTTTATCTAGATGGATGCAATACTCATTCACTTGTTACCCATGCGTATATATCCATGGACTTTCATATGAGGCCAAATTTGACCTGTGATTTAAGTTCCCATATGACTGAAACTAATGGAGATTTTATAGCCACTCTGTGCTTACAAACGTCAACCACCTTGTTGATGTTAGCCCAAGTTGAGGCCAACCCAATTGCACTTGAGGAAGCATGGGGTTTATCCCACTTTGAATAAATAACTATACAATGGAATGGAGTGATGGTGGACCTAACATAAATCAAATGGTTTTTATTCAAGATATATTTCAGCAGCCATTCTGTATAATGCATACAGGCTCATCCATTTAGAATATATATATATATATATATATATTATTTTATTTCCAATTTTCAAAGAATACATGACTTTTAACTATCTCAATATACAAAATCAAAACCAAGTATATGACTTACAACAGGACAATCAACTTCCCTCATCCACTCCAAATTACGTGGATCGACAATTAAATCATCTACAAAAAATGGCCCAAATGTAAGATAAATTCAAACTCAATAGTAAAAATGATCAAGCAACAGCAATGTATAAAAATAATAAAGAAAACTTGTCATGGGAACATGGTATTCAAGACATTTTATAAACTTACTATAGCCAAACATAGTTCCACGCTCACAAACCATCACATTTGGATTTCCAGCCAATCTAACCTTCTCAGCAGAATTTACCATTACCTGCACATTTGAGCAATTATTAGTTAGGAAAAAATAATACACACAGATGAAACTCTAACTTAAAAACTTCTAAACCAACACTATCAAAGAGAACTCCCTAAGAACAAAGGAATGATACTCACAGAAGGAGCACAGAACTGGCCTTTCTTAATATTGATTATTTTTCCAGTTTTAGCAGCAGCGACTAGAAGATCCGTCTGGTTCATATCATATAAAAGAAAATGAGATTTTTCCTTCAGTTGGTCATGGTGGTCAAGACAACTGTGAAAATAACTTCTAAACAATTAAGCAGTGGGTCAAGGGAGGAAACTAGCTTCACCTGACGACATAAAAATGCAGGAATTTGTATTATGTCTGCAACTCTACCAACTGCTTCACACTGCTCAAATGAAGACAGTCACAAAAAATTAATTAAACGATGAATCCATACAAGACTTCATTACCTCATGCAGTTTCCTTCTCAGTAAAATTGACATAAGATAGGTTGCAAGTATTGGTTAATTAGGATAAAGACCGAGCCATCAGAAATAGAATCGAGAAAAACTCAACTAAACCACTAAGACTAACTATTAGAATCTACAATTGCTCAAGTTCAAGAATTTTTAGATTAAAATGCAAGAAAAATAAAAAAAAATTAAAAACTCTAAGCTTCACAGAGAATACTGAGAGTACTGCACAATCCAAGAATTAACAGTTGCTTAAATTTTATTGTGATAATTGAAAAATAAAACATTAAAAGCATGGAAGCATTAGAAACTCAAAAATAATTCTAATCTCATAAAGAGGACTTTCAAGAAACAATTATGAGAATGATGCTTTACTAAACACAAGATTCTGAATTAAGCACAAAAGTCATCGGACTTCTAAAACAAATCTTAATTTCATAAGGAGGTCTTTAACACAACAGCTAATCGACAAATGTTTAACTAACCATTAAGTATTAGTTGTAGACTCTTAAAGCTAACCCTAATCTTGTTTATATACTTAACCACATCAATGTATGTAGGTGCATAATTATATAAAGTGTCAACAAGTACAATACTTCTGCTATTCGCACAACAATAATAGAACAGTAACCTCAATGTCAAGAGCCATGAGATGCAATTCAATTGAATATGATAAACTGAAAGAGAATAGAACTATACACTTGCAAAAGATTTTGGAAAGATGGATTCTCTTTTTGGATAATATAGCTCAAAATAAGGTCCTAAATGCTATCATATAGAAAGCTAAGGTCTTTTACTCTTTCAGTTGTAATAGTTTTGCTTTTGCAAATTTTTTGTGGATTCCTTCTTTTCTTTTTTCTTTTTCTAAGGTAATGAAGATGCCTATGCTCAACCTGCATTTAGCAACAGCTTCAGAATCATTCATAAACTTTCCTTCTTCGATCAACAAAAGCACTCATGTAAAAACCATACAAGGTGGCGTTGATAGAAACACATAACATATCAAACCAAAAGAATTGACTACCTGTATAGTTTCATGCACATCAGTAACAATACAGATGTCATATGCTGTTTTAACCTTCTCAAGAATCTGCAACAAAGGGAAAGGTAAAATCATCTATCACTGAGGGATGAAGTTTCAAACAACATGAACTCAAAAAGGAAAACAAATTATCCTCAAAATAAGTAGCCATAGCATTATACTACAAAGAAATATAGCAACACTAGGAATCCAATAAATTCACAAAAAGGGAATACACTTAAAATGAGATTTTAGTTAGTTTAAGTAGTTTATATAATATTTAGTAACCCAATAAACCTCACTTACGTTTATTATTTATTGCAAGAAAAGGAATCGTCTTAGAAATAAACTCAAAATTTGGGTTTCATAGAAATTACTTTAGATTGTGTTGTGACAATTTTTCTATTACAAGTTCTCGATGTTAAAAGTAATTAATTATCTTACAAATCTACAATTTGTTTTCTTATTATACTCAACAAAATGGTTTAGTCAACCTTATGTTCTCTAATCATTCATTACCTCAAGAATTACTCATGAATGCCTCCCATTTTTGGCATTATGAGTGTGAAGAACTTGAGTTTTGAGTATAATTTTGTTCTATGAATCCCTGATAGACAGAGGAGCAAAAATACAAAAACAATAAATATAAATTGCCAACACACCTTCAAGCCTTCACTCATGCCCGGACCACGAAATGACTTTGAGGATGTTCTATTAGCTTTATCAAAGCTTGATTTAAAAACCAATGGCACCCCAACTCTACAAGATAAGGAAACAATAGTGAGACACAAGGTATTCACGATAACCAGTAATTAATTGTTAAATTGCTTCAAAATGAAAGTCTTTGCTGATTTTCAAAAATTCACCCAGCTAATCAGAAATACAAAGAAGCAATTTAAAAAAATGCCAAAAAGAAATGTGAATTAGAAAATACGTTATCCTAATCTGTTGCATTAATATATTTCCTATCCTGATGTATCAGTAATTTTTCAAATAAGATAAAAGAAACCTACTAAACCTACTTTGCAGTAATATCCTTGAGGTGCTTAGCCATTTTGAGAACGTGTTCCTCAGATTCAATCACATTGGGCCCTGCCAGTAAGAAAAACGGCTCCGCCACCTGTTGAAGACAAGTGCAATACCATATTATACAAACCACAATCTAAAGTTCTACAAATCAAAATCATCAAAGATTCAAAATCAAAACCTTGAGCTGGTTATATAGTAGCGTTGAAGAATCCATCTCCTGCAAAATATATTGTTTTTAGTTAGTTAATCGATAGAGGATAGTAGAATTTATTGAAAGAAAACTAGAGCCAAAAGATAAGAATCTATAAGAAAAATGCACTCTTAAAATAATTTACTAGCCATGAAAATCAACTGAGTATAAGCAATCTTAGCTGAAAAGTTAAAAAACAGAGATTAATACCGACACTCTTATAACATTGAAGCTAACAAAGTAGCTTATAATTCATACGGGTCAAGAACAAGAATAATCCAGGTAGCACAAGCATTAACAAAATTGAAATAGACAACCTATTTTAAGAACGCTTTCAATTCATTCAAATGAAGGAAAAAAAATAAAAAGGAAAAGTCTGACTGTATTTATGAGTAAAGTCATGAGAGAAAACTGAATCAATGAAGCTATACCTGCCTAATCTACTTCAGTTGGTGGCCAGAAAATCACAAATCACTTGAACATTAATGCATTACTAAACCACGATTCTACTTGAATTGAGTGCTGTGATTTCACCGATAAAGACTTGCGGGAGCTAGTCGACGCTATTTAATAGCTTCTTCCAAAATCTAGCCTCGATCGGTAGAGTTCTGCTTGTTAGATCTAGGATGCATTGTTTCTCAGTGGTGAAAGAGTGATCCCAGAACCAGAACAAGCAAGAGAGTGAGAATAGTATAGAAGAAAGAATAAAACAGATTCGAAAATCTCACCAAAAAAAAAAAAAAAAAAACCCTTAAAAGATAACGGCATTCGGTCGGTCGGTTTAAGCATAAATTATTGGCCGGATTAAATATTTAAAAAAGTTTGACTCTAACCGATTCGGCCGAATTTGAAATTCCCCGATTTATCAACTTTATTACTTATTTTCGAGTTGGCCCGACTTTTACAAACTGTGGACCAAAAATTCAAGCAAAACAAGTTACCATATCATCTGGTCTATTGCCATATCATCTTGGATCCAACCTGGATACTGTTACTAACGTTGTTCTCATCATGCATTTTCTGATCCCATGGCTCCATTTTCAAAGTTGGGAGATCAATGGGACCAATTATTCGACAGCTTAATGCTATCAAATTAAATAAGGAGCCAAAGGTGTGATTAAAGAATCTGATCTAGAAAGACAAAATTCCTCCAATCCACTGAATTCAGATTTTGAACATCAAATACATAAAAATATATATATCAAGAACAAGAGTATCAGCTTTTCACAATTCAAAGTTTTCTTTCCAGAGTGTGAGCAAAAGAAGAAACTAAAAAAAATCCTGGAAAAGAAACCACAGCATCTGATGAATTTACAATATCAATCCAAGTGGATTATACATGTATAACATGCCCTGAATCTGAAACCGCACAAAAATCATAAATTCGTCGTGTTCAGTATATCATCAAATGAGTATGAATTCAACTGCAGCAGCCTCCAGCTTGAGAAGAAGAGCCGTCTCTACTGCCTGATGGCCCTGGTATTCCACCATATCCGACTTTTATTCCATAAGACTGCAGAGAACAAAAACAGAGCATCAGCCACACCATCTAAGAAGCTTTCATCCAACAATATTACTGGACGTGCACATGCATGGAATGCATAATTGTAAATAATGCATATTTGCATAATATGAAAGAAGCAAATTAAGCTCATGATATTCTGGATGATTAAGCAGAACCTTGAAGGTTTGAGTTCTGAAAACACTCTATACATGATTTTTATTGCATTTAATAATCACAAGATCAATTTCAACATCGATTAATAGATTGTAAATAATTGACTCATGCAAACATGGATTTTAGCAACAATACAAAGATCAACAAGAACACCTAGTACATTCTAAATTTCTAGGCATTGCCACTAACAATGGCTCAAAGAATGGAGTGCATCTAGGAGGGGGGAGGTAGTATGCAGATTGATGAACTAGACTATTTGAGAAAATGTTATTGATGGTTACTGAAGTTAGTAGCTGCAAAGTGTACTTTACAAGTTCCATTCTAGTTATCTGTTGCTCCACTTCCCAGTTGATCACATTTTCAGCTAGCTAGGGGAAAGAAAAGAATGATCGAGAAAGGGTAGCTGATTGAATATAATAAATTTTTAAATTCTTCCAAAAGGTTTATCCTACCTCCTTCCACTAATAAAAAGTCTCACAGATCTTATCATGAGAAGAATATGAACAGGCATGATTCTAGTAATAAAAATTAATATGCTAACTATTTTTTCAGTTTCTAGTAAAAGATGAAGTTTTTTCAAACCCACGGCTCCAACATGAGCATTAACTTTACATGTACCAATTGAGCCAACATCAGTGGGAAAGGCCCTTCAAAATGGGTATAACTATTCTGACTAATATGCTGAAACAAAATTAGAGAGTAATTCAGATGACTGGAAAATAAAAATTACCTCATTCGAAACATCAAAAACTCCATCTTGAATCTTCTTGTATATTGTTGCAGCTGTTTTGATGAATGCCTGCAAGAGAATCTTCTATTAGAAAGGCTAAAATATGAAAACAAGAGAAACTTTGTTCTCAGATATGTTCGATGCTTATGAAGTCTAGCAGGCAAGGTGTTTCTTACCTCCTCAACATTTTGAGCAGTTTTTGCAGAGGCTTCCATAAAGATTAAACCATGTTCCTTAGCAAACTGTTCTCCTTCCTCTGTACTTACAGCCCTTCTATGTGCAAGATCACACTTGTTACCAATAAGCATAATCGTCATGTTAGCATTTGCATGCTGCCTAGCATCCTCTAGCCAGCTAGCCAAGTGATTAAAAGTTTCCCTCCTGCAAACAGAACGAGCAAACATCACACCACATAGAGCACGGTTTATGGAACATTGTATGCCTCTCATCACATAATAAAACTGACCTACACCATCTCATGACTAGAATCTTGAACAAGTTCTCACAATCCAAGTCCCTTGAGCAACAATAGTTTAAGGAAAGACATGAAGAAACAAACAATAGTTTTATAGTGTTTAACTACAATCCATATTTTAATGTGTCCATTGAAGTGTCAAGGAGCAAAAGTTTTCACTTAACATACATATTAATAAAGAAGCCCTAATGTGCCAACAGAATTTCGTGTCCGCAGTGTGACTCTAGTCCATCAAAGAACATAACAAAATACAACTTATTATTACCAGATGTAGACCCAATTCATAGACAAGTTTGTTAACATCAATTTTCAACTGAATTATGGTTCTTACCTGGTTATATCATAAACAAGCAAAGCACCAGCAGCCCCTCTGTAGTAGGACCTTGTAATGGATCTAAAGGACTCTTGACCGGCCTATCATCATATAATAAAAAGTAGTTTATAATTAATTGAATAGATAAAATACAGATTTAAGGTTTAATTAACAAAAAGAAAAAACCAAAAAGGAGAAAAGAAAGAGAGAAACCGTGTCCCAAATTTGAAGCTTGATGGGTTTGTTATCGATGGTGATCATCCGAGCCCCAAATTCAACACCTATGGTGAGGTCGTGAACCGGTTGAAACCTCTTGTCCGTGAACTGAAGCAATAGACATGATTTTCCAACTCCTATAAAATTTAAAAAAAAAAGTAATATTAAAAACTATATCAATTTTCAAAAATCAATCTACAGAAGAAGAAGAAGAGATAGATTGATTGATTACCGGTATCGCCGATGATGATGTATTTGAAAAGGTAAGCGTATGACATGATTTCTGGCTTCTATCAGATCTCCAAAGAAAAGGTGATTCAAATTGGAAAGTTAATAGTTTCGTATGAATATGTATAAGGTTATAGATTAAAAAAGCAGCAGTAATTGAAGATGAAGAAGAAGGAACAAGAAAACAGAAAACTGAAACAAAAAATACTAATATTGCTTTTCCTACAGCGAAGCAAATACGTATTGTGTAATCTTTGAGTTGCGTCCTCGCTGTCACTTCCTGTGTTTTCTCTTTATGGGCCCCCAATTTCTTTGGGCTTTACAACCCAAATACAACGAAAAAGAGGATAAATTATTTTCTGATCCTTAAATTTTTGAAGAATTTCAGATTAAACTACCAAGTTTGAAGAATTTCAAAGAACACATTACTTCCAAAATATAAGCAAAAAGTTTGGAGAAACAATATATAAACTAAGAAAATAAACCTAAGGAATAAGCTTATCCCAACTTATAAGCTAAAACTAAAATGGTCTATTCTTAGCTTATATTAAGCTGTAGCAACTACAATTGGACTCCTAACATAATGGACGCCGTCTGTCCATGTTAGAGTTCCAAATTTGTAGTCTTTAGCTGCACCTTTCCATTTTGCTTTGAAAGTGGCTTTGAAGCTCTTTTCTTCTCCAATCTTTTCAAATGTCAATACACTTGGCTCCACTGACACACCAATTCCATAGGGTTCCCTTACACCAACTGTATATTTGCCTGGCGAGCCAACATTCTTCAGTTTTCGGGTCACCGTTACTGAGCCGGATAGTTCAGGGAGTGTTATTGAAGGGTAATTGAAATCCAAAAGGCTTGCTGATTTAGGACATTTGTAGCCAGTTGAGAAAGCAGCAATGGAGGATTGGTTGTAGCCAAGTGCGCAAAGGAAGTCCAAGTAATCATTCGTGGTTAAGTCATAAACCAACCCTGGATTCATTGCATGGTTTGGTCTGATATGTCCAGAACCATAATGGAATGGTGTTGCCTTAGCAGACGATCCATCACGCATCGGGTGGATTGTGTTATCTCTGGTTCTTGCTGTAGTATCAGAAACATTAGTTAAGATCATAAGCCAATCAGAAACAACACAAAAACAAGTGTTCAGCTGTTTGAATAACTGTTACTTACCAGAGGTCATTATGGCTGATTTTATAGCTGCAGGGCTCCAATCAGGATGGAGTTTTTTGAGAAGGCCAACAACCCCAGAAACATGAGGACAAGACATTGATGTACCAGACATGCTTATAAATGGAGTCCTACGCTTGTCGAAAGCTAGATCGGTAGGGCTTTCTAGTCCAGTGTAAGAAGCAATGATACTCACTCCAGGAGCAGTAATATCAGGCTACAACATAAAAATTATTAATATAAACATATTGGTTAATTAGCTGATTACAAGGTACAGATTAAAGCAAAAACCTTGAGAATCTGAGGTGTAACTGTGTTGGGTCCAACAGAAGAAAATGCTGCCATGAAAGGAGCAGGCTTTGTACCATATGTAGCCGATGGAGGCATAATAAATCCAACAGGAGTTCTGTAAATGGGTGCAAAACTGATAAGCTAGAAACGTTTATAGAAAAGACAGCAAAGAGGGAATTGAATAGAATACAAACTGAGTAGAGTTCATGTAGGCAAATAGAGTAAGGCCATCTTTATAGCTAATATGAGACGCTGGTAAAAAATGAGCATCGGCAATGATTTCATCGCCGGTAGATGCGTCATTGCAAAGGATCATTCCTACTGCACCAGCCAAATGAGCCTCTCCTCCTTTCTCCACTCGAGCATTTTCTCCTCTCAAACAAACCAAGATCTTGCCTTTCACCTTGGCAGGATCCAAAGTTCCTGGTTTACACAGGAAACTGCAGAATAAACACTTACCATAAGCAAAAATGGCTATAGAAATTTGTGAAGTTAGAAAAAGAAATTCATTTGTCTTACGAATCTTTAGACGATGCATTAGCAGAATTGGTTTCTGCTGCACTAATAAGTGGATAGAGTCTATCTTCAGGCATTGCTTTAGAAAAGCTTGTTCCCTGAAAGCAGAATCAGAAATCAGCAAAGAATAAGAAACAAGTAGAGGCCAGAAATAAACCTCGACAAACAGGCAAATGACTGGTTTTTAAGTTAAAAACTGCTATTAAGTAATGGAACCTTAAGACTAATGCCATTTCCAAGTTCAACAACAGTCTGAAACTCCCTGTCAACGGTGCTAGCACCAACGGTTAAAATCCAAGGTGCAAGGTTTGAGACAGTAGCAGGATCAGGCCCTGAATTTCCTGCTGAGCAAACCACAACAATGCCTTTCTTGACAGCATAAAATGAGCCGATTGCTATCCCATCTTCGAAATAATCGGCAGGGTCTCCACCAAGAGAGATTGAAAGAACATCAACCCCATCATGCATAGCAGCAACAAATGCTTGCATTATATCAGAATCATAACATTCGTCGACCTTCTTCTCGTCATTCGGAGTCCAGCAAACCTTGTAGGCAGCAACTCTAGCTTTAGGTGAACCACCTTTAGCAGTTCCATTTCCTATACCAAAAACACTTGCTCCAGGGACAAAATTACCTCCAGCTGTTGATAGAGTGTGAGTTCCATGACCTTCAATGTCTATAGCAGTTCTCACAGATGGGTCTAATGGACCGACTTTCGCATTGTAATCAGCTGCATAACCTTCGATGAAGTACCTTGCTCCAATTAACTTCCTATAAAAGTTAATTACTTAAATTAATACTCATTACAGATAAAAAAACATGATTAATATACAAAATTTTATATTAAAACCTGTTACAAGGGACACCAGAGGCTGTGTCATTTTCGCATAAGCCTTTCCATTTTGAAGGTATAGGACCATATCCTTCATCACTGAAACTCTTTGATTGGGGCCAAACACCTAGCAAAATCCATAAAAATGTATAGATTTCATGGATAAAAAGAAATGAAATTTTAATTGTTGAAGTCATAAAATATTGCATACCAGTATCAAGATTAGCTATGATTATGTCTTCACCAAAATTGGCTTTCTTCCACAAGGAAGAAGGGTGGGTTACGCCATTCTTTTCTAGCAACATAAACTCCCATGAATGTGTTGTGTGTAGGTGCTTTCCTTTGTTTAAGAAGACAGATACCACTTTTGGATGCTCTGAAATTAACATAAACATAGTAAATTGTCTTTTTTTTTCTAATTATCAATCCAAAGACTTGTATACATATATGTGGTGTTATGAAAAATCTGAATTATTACTAGCAATTTGAGCAGCCTCTTCCTCTTCAAGAAAAGCAGCAAAGCCATTGATTTCTTTATTGTAAGAGTAAAAGATAGCATCTTTAGCTTTCTGAGAACTGCAACAATGGATTAAATATTTAAAAACCTCTTGTAAAACACAGTTTCATGCAAACGAACTCATTGGAAATGATCTAACAAGACAGATCATAAAGGAAGAAAATATGGCACCTTCCAAGAAAAGTGGCAAGGAAGTCATAATGGGAATTGGTGACAGCATGAAGATCTGCCTCAGAAAGTTGGGAAGAAGATTGTTCATGAGATCCCAAGTACACTATGTATGACTTTTCAACACAAACAAACCAACAGTTTAGTTAATGTCTGACTGTAATTTCTACTACATTATAATCACTAATTAAAACAAACAATCATTACCTTCTTGATAGCCAAAACCGGCGTTTCAAAAAAACTGCATAGCATCAAATATAAAAGAAACACTGATGAAACTGCATTGTTTGAGACCCACATTTTGTTGAGTTACTGTGATAAATTAGAAACCAAAACTAAAGAACAAGAAAAGAAATGTTATATATATACACATAAATAAATTACAGAATACTAGAAAGAATAATAAAGAGTGAGGAGAAGAATTCTATGTTAAGTGCAATTCTTCTGATTATAGAAGAAAATATCTTCTATCCGATTTTGAAGGGATTACATATGATCAATTTCGATACGACTAGGTAACGGTCTTCACTTACCATATAAACTAAAATACGATAATGGGTTTTTTTCCTTTTTCGTAGAATGCAAGGAATCTGTACGTATACCTAATGTTCATTACAGGAAGCCAGTACATGACACTTGAAATAGCCTTCCATTTTTTCACTAAAGAACATCAAAACCATCATTACTTAGAAAAATGGATCAATATTACTAGCAAAAACAGATTGTGTAACTTAACCAAATGTCTCGAATACCAGTTTTAGAAATGCAGTTGCTTTGAAATTCGTTAGGGTGAGCTTTGCCGCCCTTAATGGTCCCGACTCAGAATTCAAGGATGGTTTTCTTATATTTTGATTCTCTTGATTTTAAAATTTTGGTTGGTTCTATTCAAAAGAGAGGGCTACTTCACCAAACTGTAGTGACTGACAGATCCATCTAGTCTAATGGTCAAATCATCCACTTCAGTATCACCCTACATTTAACTTTGGTCACTAAAACACCTTCAACTTATTATCTGCTGACCAATTTCAGCCTTTGATTTTCAAAATCTTTAATGTCATTAGATTCTTCCTTGATCGAAGGTCCGAATTGTCAAGAGCTTGCTCGATGCTCACTCGCATGGCATCGACGCCTGGCGGCTGTTTTTTTTTTTTTTCTTTGCAATTTACGAGAAGCTAAAGGAAATATTTGCACGACCCACTGTCGATACTGTATTATGGTGTCGATTGCATAGTCATTTCTTCACTTCCCAAATTTTTTTATTAAAATTGTGTTAAAAAAAATTATTAAAGTCATATTCAATCCAAATTGAATAAAATTCCAAAAAAGATCCTATTAGTTACAAAAATCTTTCATTATATCCTCAAATTTTTCCAAAGGGTAAAATTGATTAGTAGCTAACAAGTTCAAAAGATTTTGGTAAAAAATTTCAATTTAGGGTGATATTGGGAAAATACCAAAGATTTGAGATTATAATCATATGGATGGTTTGGCCACACAGATACTTAGAGTAAAACTTCAAGTAACCACTTAACATGTAGATCAACTGAAAAATTGTCAGTAGATTTCTGTAACTAACGTATTAGAAATGCAGTTGCATTAAAACTCGTAGGAAGAGTTTTGTCACCCTTGATTTTTATACTCGACTCAAATCTATATTAATCGGTGGCCGTTATTTTATAACTGAAACCGGATGGTCAAATAAAAAAAGTAATAAATAAATTCAACGTAAAATGAGTATATATAACCTAGTGCTAACTGCATATATATAATTAATTAATATGATGAAGAAGCAAGAATGCAACAAAAAAAGGGCTGTATCAGATGGTAAAAGGTATAGTGTATGAAAGGAAAGGAAAACTAATGAATATTAGTATAATGTCTAATTACATGTATTATGAGGTCAAAAATGAAAATTAACTTAAATTAAATATAAATTAATTAAGTTTATGACTAGGCAAGGTGTTGATCATGTGTGAGCAAAGTGGAGCAATCCCACCACACGATCTCCTCAAACTTGTCGAACGGAATATGAATGTTATCTTCGTACTTTTCTTTTTGTGTTGTTTGAAACAATGAAAACTCAGCTGCTGTTGTTGTTGTGTAATAATAATTTTCAATATTTTCATGCAGAGATATTGAAAATACGTCCTCGAAACGCCACTCTTCTGATTTTGAAATCATTCCTTCTTTCAGCCATGGAAAATCGAACACCGACCCAAATCCCAGATAATTCTCTGCTGATTCTGATTCCGACTCAGATTCCGAGAATTCATTAGTATGATTTTGATGTTGCCTTCGGGATTTCTTCTCTTTACTATTGGCTGCTTCTTGTGCTTCCCTTCCTCTCTTCTTGCTGCTGCTGCTGCTGCTGTTGTGAATCATCTCCATTTTTGATAATTCTTTGCGTGATCTGCTCAGCCAAGACAACGAAAACAAACCCAGATATGAAATTGAAAACAACAGAAGAAAATTACTGTTGATGACGCATTTGAAGGAAGGAAGGAATGATAGAGATGAAAGCTTTGCTGACACGCTACGCGATTTGAAGTGTGTCACGCCATTTAGGCTTGTGTTTTGTAGCAATGGCATATATAGAATGAAGTTGGTTTCCTGATTTTACGTTCTTTTCTTTCATCCTATTCCTCTTCTTTCTTGCCTCCATCTATATATTTGCTATATTTAGTGCCCCACCATCTCCTCCTTACCTTTTCTTGAAGTTTTCAAGCTTTCTATTATCTGATTCTAACCCATTAGTGAGGATTTTGGTGCACTTTTATTGATATTAATTCTGATTGGTTTGGATAGGCCAAAGATTTAGTTACTCATCAGGAGCCCTCTCTCTTACTATCTTTTAATTAGTTGTTTAAACAGGTAATTAATTCTTGTTAATATGTGATTTTTAAAAGATTAAATCATAATCTTATGGTTTAAATTACTACTTCTTGCATGCCAATTTATAATCAATTAATATCTCTTTCAATAAATATAATTATCTCAAACTCAATAGGGATAATTTTGAGTTTTATTAATTATAGTTAAATATAAATATATTTAATAATTATGAATTAATTAAATGCATGATTTTTTATGTATTAATTATTCATGAGACGGAAAAAGAATTTTCAATTGAATTCAATTTAATTTTGTGTTATGGGAGTGATTAAATATGTTGGCTGAATTAAAAATAAATAATTAAAACATAAAAATGAAGATAAACTTAAGCATAGTAATATCAAGTGTATTGGAATTGTTCAATCTAGTTGATCAAATATATTGAGTAAATCAATCTATTTCAATCCAATTGTTGACCAAATCAAATATTAATCATTAATCACTTGGATTCCACTAACTCAATGTTTATAACCACAAGTTTATTAACTACCATCAAACAGTGACCAACGCAAGTATGGGAGGGGGTTACATCATTAATTCGATTTACAATTTGGTTTGGTTTAGTTTGTAGGCATTCAGAATTACTGATCGAATCGAACCAGTTAATGTTTAGATTTTTAATACCGCAGACCGAATTGAACCTTTCAATTAATAGCATTTTGCATTTAAATTTTGTTCGATTCCGATTTGTGATTTATTATAAAATAATTTATTTAAAAAACACATTTTTTTTTTTAATTTTTATAAAATACATTGAATGAAAAGTAAACAACCAAAGGATTGGGACTTAAAATCATGAAGTCGATGAGTACGATAAACATATGGTGGAGTGGCCCCAAACAATGGATTGAAGTGAACAAGTATTATTGGCACTTTGGCAGCGACCCGTTGTGCCGACACTTCTGGCTTTCCACAATTGTAAGTACATTTTTATTATATGCATATATGTTTTATTGACGAATTTTAGTTGTAAAATACTAAAATAATTTAAAATACTTGAACGTTGTTTAAAATAAAATAGACAATATCTAAAATAATAAAACAAAATAATTTCTAAAATAAAATAAAAAATAGTCAAGAGGCCAAAAAAAGGGGAAGTATTTAATAGAAAAAAGAAAATTCTCGGTGTTAATTTTATAATAAAAAAGCGCGATTGCTTTCCTAATTAAGTTTTTTACTTAATTAATGTAATTATTGACGAATTTTTTTTTATTAAAAAAAAAAAAAACAGAAATAGTTATCTTATCTGTCACACTTTCACCATCGCCGCACAGTCTCTCTTTTTCCTCTTGCATTTGCTCTCCTGCTGATCGCTGTCGGATCAAATTCAAACCAAAAATAGAAAAAAGCTATTTCACTTTCTCCGGTCGTCAATGACGCCGCTGTTTTGTGGCGGACCGGTGTTTACTTTGTCTGCTTCTGTGCTCTATTCTGCCTTCACAAATTGAAATCCTTAGATTCATTTTCAGAGACGAATAATGGTCACGCTCAGGAATTTGGTGGTCGGAATGCTATTTGTCACCGTAATTGCTCCAATTCTTCTTTATACCGATAGATTTGCTGCCTTCAAGGATGATGATTCCTCTGGTAAGTTTCTTCATCTTTTCTTTTCTTTTCTTTTCGCTTCTTCTGTTCTCTCTTCTTAACTTTTTCTTTTTTCTCTTTGTTTCTTACAAATCTGCAGCTACATCTAAATTTATTGAAGATTCTACTTCTTTCGTGAGTGCTATTTTCTTTTTCTTCTCCTTCTTCCTTGAGTAACATATATTTTATATTCGAATCTAACGGTCTAACTAATTTTTAATGTCTTTCTCAGACTCTTTCCGGTGATACCCGGGAGCATCACCTGAATGTGTTACCACAGGTAATTTCTTCTTCTTCTTTTTCATTTATATATATTTTTTAAAAAATTATTTGTTTCGGTAGTGCTAAATCGTAGATCTCGCCCAGGAATCGTCTGGTGCTCTTAAAGAGCCCATTGGAATTTTATACGCCGATAACTTTACCAATTCAACTTCAGAAAAACCTTCCATCAATCAAATTCACCTTCAGGATTTGTCACATAGAGGTATCATGTTTATTAGCTTTTCTTTAGTTCTTTCTGTAACGCATATGACCAAGTTTCACTCATTTATTAAGCTTGATTTGAATTTATCAGATAAAAGGGAACATAAATATGCTAGAGCCTTATCCACCACTGACGATGGAAATCAATCCCAAACTGATAATACCATCAGACAAGTCACTGATACCAATAATCAAGATGGAAGTCAAGCCCGTGATGCAGGAGATGCAAAGAGGAAGGAAGGATTGTCAGCTCAAAATCTGGTACGTTATCAATCTATATGCATTTACCTTTCCTTTTGATTGATTTCTTTGTTGGATCAAGATCAAGAATATACGCTAGTTTGTTTGAAAGTCTACTCTGAACTTTTAAAAATGTAGTTTTCAATGCTTTCATGTTTATGTTAATGCTTGATGACGGCATGCTTGTTGGGAATTCTCATAATTTATTTCTGCTGTGAGTCAACTCTTTTATGCATAGACTTTACCTGTTGTTGTTGTTTAGTCATAATAGTCATTTCATAAGGTGCATAGTTCCTGTCAATATCAGATGTAACTCTCTAGCTCTAACTTGAATAGATAAGTTTAGATTATTTCTTCACTGGGTTGCACTTAATAGAAGCTTTATGGTAAAATTTTGGCTTGTGCTGGGATTAAATCCTTATGCTGACGTTGGATCCCACTATTGAATAGAGACTGGGGATAATCCATATTGATTATTCCCCATGAATTTTTCTTTTGATAATCTCGCATTTGAATTTAGTAGGCTTGTCTTCAGGTCAAAATGAAAATTGAAGACCATGAAAAATGTTAATGAAATTTCAAGTCCAATGATGGTCTTAAAATTTTTTGTTTGTCTTTTGCTAGCTTAAGCAGCAAGCTGCTGTAACTTCTGGAATGGTCAATGAGAAAGATTCTCCCAAGCCAAAATCTGATAAACAGATTGTTCAAACACCTTTTCCAGATGCTCGAGTGCGACAACTTAGGGATCAACTTATCAGGGCAAGGGTATACCTGTCTCTTCCTGCATCAAAGAACTACCCCCAATTAACCAGGGAACTTCGGTTGCGGATGAAGGAAGTTCAGCGTGTTCTTGGAGATGCAAGTAAAGATTCTGATTTGCCAAGGAGGTAAGCTTGTATTTGAATGTATCATCCTCGTTCACATACACAACTTTTGTTTGTTTTCAGTTCTTTCTTTGAAATAATTTTTGTCTGTGTACTTTAATTTAGTCCACAGCCGTGCAATTTTTTTAAGTATTTAGGTTTGTTCAACTTTCATTTTTATCTATCAATATATGAATATCAAATTCAACGACACAGTGCCAACGACAAATTGAAGGCCATGGACCAAGCATTGGCAAAAGGGCAGCAGATGCAGGATGACTGTGCTTCTGTGGTGAAGAAGCTTCGTGCCATGCTGCACTCAACTGAAGAGCAGCTACGGGTGCATAAGAAGCAGACAATGTTTTTGACTCAATTAACAGCAAAAACACTTCCTAAAGGACTACACTGTCTTCCATTACGCCTGACTAATGAGTATTATAGTTTGAATTCTTCTCAGCAACAATTTCCATATCAAGAGAGATTAGAAGACACTCAGTTGTATCATTATGCATTGTTCTCTGATAATGTTCTTGCAGCAGCTGTTGTTGTGAACTCCACTATTACCCATGCTAAGGTTGGAAAATTTAGTTTTTGAAAGCATAATTAAAGGTTTTGCTTCGTTTACTTCCTCAAACTTATTTCATTGGCTTTAATCGTTTGCAGGACCCTTCAAAGCATGTTTTCCACATTGTCACTGATAGACTTAACTATGCTGCAATGAGGATGTGGTTTCTAGTGAATCCACCTAGCAGAGCCACTATTGAGGTTCAGAATGTTGAAGAGTTCACATGGTTAAATTCAAGTTACAGTCCTGTTCTCAAGCAGTTGGGTTCTCCATCTATGATAGATTATTACTTTAGGGCTCATCGTGCTAATTCTGATTCTAATTTGAAGTACCGAAACCCAAAGTACCTATCCATTCTAAATCATCTGCGGTTTTATCTTCCTGAGATCTTCCCTAAACTCAACAAAGTGTTGTTCTTAGATGATGATATCGTGGTACAGAAGGATCTTTCAGGCCTTTGGTCCCTTGATTTGAAAGGTAATGTTAATGGTGCTGTAGAGACCTGTGGCGAGAGTTTTCATCGTTTTGATCGATATCTCAATTTCTCAAATCCACTAATCTCAAAGAATTTTAATCCCCGTGCTTGTGGATGGGCATATGGAATGAATATCTTTGATTTGAAGGAATGGAGGAGACAAAACATCACTGATGTATATCATAATTGGCAGAAGCTGGTAAGCATTGTATTTGAGTTTTAATTCCTTTTAAGTGTATGATCCAAGCATCGTTAGAATTCCTAAATAGCTGATATAATACGCCTTTTTGTGTGTTATTGGGATATGCATTATTTATTCTTAAAAATGCATTTCTGTCACCTAGGAAGTCAACCATCGATGTTAAGCTTGAGAACTTTATTTAGTTGCTTCATATTGTTTTTATATTTTGAATTGTGAAGCATCCTCTGTTTATGTGCAGAATCATGACAGGACATTGTGGAAGCTTGGGACCCTTCCGCCTGGCCTCATTACTTTCTGGAAACGGACATTTTCCCTCAATAAGTCTTGGCATGTATTGGGCCTTGGATATAACCCAAGCTTGAACCAAAGAGATATTGAACGAGCTGCTGTTATACATTACAATGGCAACATGAAACCATGGCTTGAGATTGGCATACCCAAATACCGCAACTACTGGTCGAAGCATGTAGACTATGATCATGTGTATTTGAGAGAATGCAATATTAGTCCCTAGAAGGGACCTGGTCCTTGTGCTACGTTCATTCGTTGGAGCTCCTCTGCATGCCTCATGGCCAAATATTTTACAGGTCTGCATCACTTTGTAGGTTCCTTTGCTAGGTAGAAGCTTCCATCTAATTCTTTTTGTATACAATTTTTTTCCTCCTTGTGGCATGGTAGTTAATTTTGGTACCCTCAATTATATATATCTGCAAATTGGCAGTTGTATTTGTAAATGATTGCTGAATGCTTAGAGTTTTTTTTTTTTTGGCTATAATATTAGTCTCAGAACCTTGTGCATAGTCCTCTCTTGCTGTCACTTGTTTGCAGACTGCTTCCTCATTGGCTTGCTAAATATTGAACCATAATGTGATATTCTCGTTTGCATTGTTGAATAAGAAATGTCACATTTGTATTACTCTCATTTTTTGGGCAAGAGACTTGTTTTCATGTGGTATACTAGCTGGATTTGTTTTGGAGCGTTGTTCTATATTAGTGTCCTAACACTTTGAATATAATGGCCATAAGTTGCATCGTTTTGATTTGTGTAAATAAAGGCAAGTGTAGCATCTGGAAATAGACAGGGGAGCCTAGTGTTTCTTTGAAAAATCTTGGTTACAGGAGCATAAGATTTCTTCCACAAACTAAATTGATTTGTGGGGAGCAGCAGCAAATCTACCCCAGGAGTACGAGAAGTGGTTGCGAACAAATTGTGCGAGGGAATTAATTGTAGAATGAAAAAGACAGGCTGTAGTCCAAAGCAAAGCATGTGGGGTTTAGGTATAAGATTAGAGTTGAATTTATGTTTATCGTCCAAATTCACGTGGCATGGATGGATCCCGTTAGGGCCACTTTACAATCAAAAAACCGTGTAAGATTTGGTTGGTTCTCTCTAGAGACTCCTGACCTGTGATCTAGCAGGCGACAAGCTTCTCCATTTGGGGGCCTCAAAGATTCAGCTTAAATACATATTGGGTTGATTCAACATTGAATCCATTAGCCTATGCTGAATCAGTAGCACCTCTAATTCACAAGGTACGGTTAGGGCAGTAAATAACTTGAGCCGCTACCTAAGCATTTTAACGAGCTAATCTTGAACCTGACTCTCAAGCTAGAATCGAACAAGAATTGGAACTTATCCTAGTTAAAATTTTTCTTGTTTGGCTAGATAAAGTTAAAGTTCGATTCCTTTTATTTACATTCCGAGTTGAAATCTCATTGCCTTACATTTTCTAATCTTTGACTTACCTCACGTAAGAGAACTCTATATCTCTTTTTTATCTAGTCTTGAGGAGTTTAGCCCGGTGAGATGATGAAACGTAACTGGACTGAAGACCGGCGGGCTTGCGACAGCCAGTTAATCGATGGGCCATAGTTGGGAGGTGGGTCGGGCTGATTGCGGGTCAAGCTCACCGAAACCGGCTGGCTTGTTCGATTTTCCAATAAGTTTTTTTTTTTTTTTTTTAAAAAAAAAAATCTGCATTTTTTCAAAGGGTGAAAAAATTATAAAATATCTTTATAGTGTGTTAACTATATTAAATAATTTATTTATGATTTTCTAAAATTGATTAAAAAAATTAAATTATGATTTAAGTGAGAAAAAAAAATTAAAAAATAAAACAATAAATGATAATTTTATTGAATATTATATAATTTACATCAAACGTACGTTGAACAATTTTACAATAATATTTACTAATTGTACTTAAACTAATTTTATATTTTATACATTTTAATAACTTATAAGTACATAAAATAAAATTTGAAAATAGAGAAGAAAAAAAAGTCTCGGAAATAATTTTTTTAATATTAAAAAAATTATGTTAAATGTATTCTCATTAGGGTAAAGAGAAATCAAAATTCACGTAGTTTTCTTAACTTAATTGAACTTAGGAATCTCAAAATTATTTGTTACATCAACTGTCGGTGCCGTTGGAAGAGTCGATAATTTCGGTGTCCTCTATCAAAGAATAACTCCATTTGTCTTGTGCACATTGGTCCGGTAATCCTTAATCTCCGTCGTAAGCTTGTACTTCAAGGTTGTCGGCCCTCAATTTTGTTCTCTTTTCGAACAACATCAGTTCGCCGGCATTAAAAGCTTGCTCGAAAGCTGATGGGAGGGGCAATTTGGTCCAAAATTTGAAACTTTTTGTCAAACAACCCCTAGAATAACGTTCGCCCCACTCAGGTCTAGCAGACTTGAATCACGGTTTAACCAACTAGTTTGTTGCGGATTGACCAAACGGTTGCCGAAATAGAGGCCCGATGGTTCATGGCGGGTTCCTAACGGTCGGAAGCCCGACAGTTCAACTGGTTTGGTTTGAATAGTTCAACCCAACGGTTGTGTAAAAATATATATACCAGTGAGTCGGCCAGTTTTTGACAATTTATAGATCGCAGTTTTCTTGATCCTGAACCGGACTGGTCTTTCTCTGGTTATGGATCGGGCCATGAACTGACTGATTTTGGTTGATCGCGGACCGAATTTTTGAGCCAACCCAGTCCATGGTAATGTCTAATTTAGATGTATTCTTGGGTTTACAAAACTGCTACAGGCTATATGTGGTCATGCATGTCCACAGTGAGTATTGATTTTGATGAAAGCTGGACTTGAGTTGGTTTTCAAAAATCTCAAACTTCTTTTCTTCAATTTGATGTCAACTTTGCTGAAGTATTATATTTGAGCGGTCTTTGAATAAGTGTGCATAAAATTTAATAGACAAAAAGAAATTCCAAGTAATGTTAATGCTCAACCAACGGAGCTTGTGTAGAAGCCGAGACCTAACACCGGATTACAAATCAACACTTACTATATAAGATCAAACATAAGAGAATAAGGATTTTTGAATCTTTTCTTTTTCTTTCTAAGCAAATATTTCCTGATTTATTTACCCTATAAATTGGAAATTCATTGAGAAAAAGAGGAAATAAATCTTAGGAATTATGTAATGGATTCATTAGATAAGATCCATTTTAACCGTCCAAAATGAATCCATAACACATGACCTTAAGAGTTGCCGTTATTTTATTATTAATCTTGCAAATACGTAACAAATATTAGTTTTTCATTTAAAGCAAGCGGGTGAAAATTGACTACGACCCAATTCGGTTCTTCTTCCCTATGGGCTGTTACTTAGCATAAGACACGTGAGTGTTGTTTCTCATTATTAATGGCCAAATACAGGCTAGCTTCACTTTGCTTGTGACTCCAGACTACAAATTCCTTTCCTTTCGCCCTCCAAATCCAAACTTTGATATGGCTTCTTCTTCTTCTTTCTTGTCCTCCTTACTTTTTCTTCTCATCACTATTCTCCATTCTTTTCCATTCAAATCCGACGCTGCTGTCACCCAACTAGTAAATAACGTCTGTAAGCAAACGCCCAACTACAATTTCTGCGTTCAGTCACTCTACGCCGACCACCGTACGCCGGATGCAGATGCATACACGCTGGCTTACGTTTCAGTAGGTTTAGCATATGTGAACGCTACGACCACTCGAGACTACATATCGAAGCTGCTGAACGAGAATGATCTATCTAAGCCTCTTCAAACCTGCTTGAGCGACTACAAGAAAGCTATTTCGGTTCTTGAAACGGCTTATAACGATCTGAATTCTGAGACCTTCTTCGAGCTCAGTGCTTATGCGAACAGAGCTGGAAGGTTCGCTGATGATTGCGAAAATGGTTTCAATGGATACAAATTGAGACCATTGGGTAGTGCGAATAAGGATTTGATTGGTTTGTGTGGGATTTTTGCGGTGGTTGGTAAATTATTTACTGGGGAATCTTGAATTTAAGTTTGTTCATAAAGAGTTTTGTATGTATGTGTGAACAAAAATAATAGTCCGTGATGAATGAATCAAACTGATTGATTACAACAACCGGAAGATGTTGTTTCATTCCTTGAAGACAAACTTTGTGGGCCTATTTTCTTCTTATTTGTTCCCCTTAGCTTCTGAATTGATAATTTTTTTTTCCTTAATCGATTATTAAATACAAATTATTATTATTTGTATAATAATTAATCATTATATTATAATAAAATTTAATTTTCAATTTAAAAATATTGATTTACTACACATTTCGGATTAAAATAAAATTAAACAAATCAATTAATGAATTAAATTACAAGTTACCTCTCCCATTATTAAATTAATAAATTAACTGATTAAAATTTAAATAAATCTTAATTTTTTTTTAAGAATGCAAACAGTTTTGAAGGACCACTTTTTGAACAGTAATTCTGCAGAGCCACCGCCTAATCTGCTAAAAACATCTAACCATTGATCTGAAGGTACCAGTTGAAATCTTTTACGCTGGTGAGTTGTCCAGTATTCTCGGAACCGCCGTCACATCACTAGAAGCCAATAAAACAGGCAATTGAAGTTTTGAATTGAACCCTTAAAATTACAATCTCTTAATCAAACTCTGAAACCTCCAATTTCCATAACTTGAACCCCTAAAATTGAAAATTGAAAGTCATCTTTATTCTTACTAATATAAAGAGAGAAGCACAAAAACGAAGCAAACAAATCGTATTTTTAGGATCTGGTTCAGCTTTTCGGTTAGCTAAAAATTTTGAATCTTTTAACCGAAAATTTTAATAACTAAAACCGAAATAATCGATTACCGAGAATAGTTCAAATTGTAGTTAACCAAACTGAAAAAATTCCTGGTTTTCCGTTTGATTTGGGTAATAAGGGCAAACTGCTCACCCCTACTTATAGAGCTTTAATAGGTAAGCATATAAAGTTGAGTTTCCGGTCACAAAGCCCTTTTTTTCTGATTGTGACATCACATTGCATATTTTAAGGAGCAACTATACTTAATAAATGATTAGTTTAGTACCAAACCCAAATTAAATACTACTGAAGAATAAAAAGGCAGGCAGTGATTCAATTGAAATGGTCAAATGTGTGTTTATAAATTTAATCATTAATCAAAGTTGTAGGCTTAGGGACAATACCAATGATCAAAGCTTTCCTCTTTCGCTTCTTTTGGTAATCATTCAAAGCTATTCCACTTGTCAGTCTCCTTTTCTTTCTTGTGGGAAATTGTTCCCTTTTGTTAGTTACTATTTTGTTCAGTAATTCAAAGATTTTAGTAATAACTGTATCATGTTACGCATGCACATTTGATTATTGAGCTAATATGTTCGATTAATTTCTTAATTAATCCATGATTTACGCTCTGTAATCCACTACATCACCCATTAGTGAACCAGAACCATAACCATAACCATAACCAATCACACCATGGTCACTCGACAACAGACAGGAACTCTAAAACCACGACTACCATGGTCATTTCAACTCCTTCAAACACCAAGCACAATTGTCCATCACGGCTGGTGAATCGATGCAAGATATCACTGTGTATCCAAGTATAGTTGGTTATTACAATATTTGGCTCTTACAAGACTAGACATTTGCTACTCGGTTCATAAAGTGTCACAGTTTCTTCAAGCACCCATAGCTGATCATTGGAGTGTTGTTAAAAGGATATTAAGATATTTGAGGCTGAGTACAGTGCAATCAGGTTGGCAGTCACTAAGTTAACTTGGATACAAGCTTTACTATGAGATATTGGCTTCTTCTCAAAGCAAATTCCCACACTCTGGTGTGACAATATAGGAGCAACGTGTCTTTCTTTTATTTATTAAAACAAGAAAAAGCCATAAAAGCCAGAGGCCCCAAGCTATCATAGATTTTGATCTTTCTCGTTGGTTAGCTTTTCAAACTCTTAAAATTCAAATCTAACGGTCTTTTTCTTTACTTATTCCCTTACTTTTTCTTTTTGTGAGGGAAAATGTGTGATTGAAGGAGGGAAAATCCAATTTCAAACAATTAAGACTATATTTGACTCACACAATTAAGACTAATATTATCTATTTAGTAGTTGTCAGCTAGTAATTGGGTAGAACATTAGGAAATGAAACATAGAAATAGAGGATTTAGTCCAAGGGATAATTAGATGCATGATTTGAAATATTAATAGAAAGTTAGGTGTGATTAGAAGAAATGGAAAGAAATATTGTGGGGAAGCAAGTGGGTAGAGAAATAGCAAAGAATTACATCCATAACAATAGAAGAAATACAAGGAAAGTGGTTGCACATAAAATAAAAGAGTGCGGAGTGGAGTGGAGGGACCTATGGCTATACATACAATTTTAGTCCCCACATTCTCATTGCTATTAGGGTTTTTACCTTCGCGACCGTAATGTAAAACGATGGTAATGTAAAACGTTATAAGAGTTTGTTTGATTTAACTAGCTGGTGATTGTTTTGCGCTTGATTATTCTTCCATGAAAAAGAAATGTTAATTGTTTAATATTGTTGATAGTTGTTGTTAAGCTAACTTGTTATTTTATTGCTAGTCTGACTTGTGCTTTTGTTTTTGGCATTGGAATCAACTCAAGAATTATAAGACATGGGATTTTGAATTATGTGAATGTGCTGTTAAAATAATACTCGTCTCTTATTACCAATGAATTAAATAACAGAATATGTCAGTCTAACTGAAATTTTTCAGTTAACTTAGATTACCTCAATCAAAGTCCAGTTGAATAATTTTATATTGTAATAAAAAGAAAGTAGTAAAAACCAAAAAGAAAAGAAATTATTCTAAATCTAGAGAGAGCGCAAAGCAAAGAAGCAGTGGTTAGTTTAGTTGTATATAAAATCATTACACAAGAGAAAATAAATAAATATATAAAAACAAACAAACAAAAGCAAACGGCAGGTGCTGACCAATTTGCAGAGCCTTGTCTGCACTTTTTCAGCTCCTTATATGTCTCTCTCTCACTCGCTCTCTTCTCATTCATAGGATAAAGAAATAGTATTTCAAACATAAAAATGGGGGTTAGGGAAGCGTCGTCGAAGCTCAAAAAGGCTGCTCGGAAAATGGTGGTGGCTGCCTGTGCTTCCTTCTCTTCCAGAAAGCAATCTACTCTTGATAATATCTCCTTCTATGTAAGTTTTTCTTTTATTTTCTTTACTTACTAAACAGTGATTCCTTATTCTTGGAATTTAAGAAATCATTCATTAATGAGGCAATCCCAGAACACAAATTCCCTTTTCCCCATCTGTTTTTTAGTAAAATTTTCTTGCTTGTGGTGTTAATTGATCAGAAAACCAATTTTCCCCCCTTAATTTCTTGCAAAAGATAATACCCATTTCCATTTTCTGTAAAAAATTGGAAATGCAAGAGTGAGAAGGGGGCTAACATGTGTAAGCTAAACTGTGGTGGCTAACAGGGGTCGGATTCTGCAACTATTTCTCCCAGAAAGCCGAAGAAAACCTCAGAGGAAACAGAATCCACCACCATCAAAAGTGACTATAATGTTGCTTCTAAGGTAGGCTAGCATCATTTTTTGGTTGTTAATTGGAACATGGTTGTATTTACTTTTGGAATCCAATGCTCCTAAACTCTCACCACTACTTTGTCAATACAAGTTCCAAGATTTAACCACCATACTTGAGTCAATTTAGGCATGAATAGAAATTAAAATTAAGTTCTTGATAGAGTTTTTCTCTTAAATTAAGTCTATGATGCCAAATTACAAATACCCATCATCACATTTTCCACTGTTTATGATCCCACCTATACCTCAGGTATTATCATCACATGATTTCATGTCTTTGTTACAACAACTTCAAATAATTGTGTTCTTCTTCCCTTCCCACTACCATGTTTTCGGTTTGACCTTAAATCTTGCATTGTGAAATTTGAGTTTGAGGATTTTCCTTTACCTACCTAACTATCAACCATTCAACTCTATTTTCCACAACTTTGCTTTTCTCCCATTAAAAGCTGTAGTTAATAATTGTGTCAACAATTATAACATACCAGAAACTTCTGCAATACTTTCCTACTTTCACAAAGCAAAGATTAGCAATTGAGTAGAGATCAAATTGCAATGTGTAATTATCAAGTTCGTGATGTAGGACAGAGATCTTACATGGTTTTTTAGTTACACCTGTCCAAGACTAGGATTTATGCTTTAGCAAAATGACAACCACATAAAGTGCCATTTTCATACTTCTAAAAGCTTGTTGTGTCCAGCATGCTCGATTGCTCATGAGAGGTCCCTAGTTTTGTGATGTATCTGAGACCCATTTTATGTTGCTTCATTTTGTGCAGCAGAACTTGTGCGCTATATGCTTGGATGCTCTGAATTACAGCTCAGGGAACAGCCCAGGCCAGGCCATATTCACAGCTCAGTGTTCTCATGCATTTCACTTTGCTTGCATCTCATCCAATGTTCGTCATGGTAGTGTCACCTGCCCCATCTGCCGTGCTCATTGGACCCAGCTCCCCCGCAACCTAAACCCACCCTGTTCCCTCTCTTGCAACCAAAATGATCCCATTTTCCGAATCCTTGATGACTCTATTGCTACTTTTAGGGTCCATAGACGCTCCTTCCTACGGTCTGCTCGCTACAATGACGATGACCCTATTGAGCCTGATGACACCTCTAATCATTCACGCCTAGATTTCTCACTTGTGCCCCTTCCAGCTACGCTCTGTCATCATCCATATGGCCATGACTCGCATTACCATCCTCCCCATCACTTAACAGCTTTCCCCCCTTCAATATTTGTATACCCTCCAACACCTTATATGTGCTCCTCCTCAAATAGAAGAGCCGCTGCTGCCTATCTCTCTGTAAAATCAACAAATCAAAGAGCAATAGACTTAGTTATGGTTGCAAGCCCCAATGGACCACATTTGAGACTTCTCAAGCAGTCAATGGCGTTAGTGGTATTTTCTCTTCGCCCTGTTGATCGTCTGGCCATTGTGACTTACTCATCTTCTGCTTCCCGCATCTTTCCATTAAGACGCATGACATCCTATGGGAAGCGCACAGCCTTACAAGTCATTGATCGTCTTTTCTTCATGGGACAAGCTGATCCTTCTGAAGGACTGAGGAAAGGGATAAAGATACTCGAAGATCGTGCTCACAAGAATCCGGACTCATGCATCTTGCATCTCTCAGACAGTCCTACTAGATCATACCATTCTTCTACCAACATGCAGGTCCCTATTCCAATCCACAGATTTCATGTGGGATTTGGTTTTGGGACTTCTAATGGTTTTGTGATGCATGAGTTTGAAGAGTTCTTGGCGAGACTGCTTGGAGGTGTGATCAGGGATGTCCAGTTGAAAATTGGGGAAGAAGGCAGAGTAATAAGGCTTGGAGAACTGAGGGGTAACGAAGAAAGAAGAGTGTTATTAGACATGGGTGAATGTGGACATGTTTGCATAGGGTATAGCTATGTTGAAGGAGGAGTTGATGAGTGCACCAGAACAGGAGAAGTTGTCGTAAGTTTGGAAGATAAAAGGGAAGAAGAGGATTTGAGCATAGATGCTACTGCAGCAGGAGCAGGGAGGGATACCAACATGATTGGTGGAAGAACTAGCAGCGCTGAGAGTTGGGATTACCATGACCCTTACATGGCTAGAAGATGGGCTAAACACTTGCATGGTTATAGAATTTGATTTGAACAAACAAAATGTTCTACCATTTATTACATTTTTTGGACATATATACATCAATCTTGATCGTCATTCCAAGCAAGCTAGCTTTTTTATTTTTCCCTCCTTTTTCCCTTGTGCACTAAGTGTATGTTCAAGAAATTATGACCATGCTTGCTCTAGCCATTCTTACTTACAAATGTAGTTAAAAAGAATTGTACAATCATACCTCAATCTTTCTGCATAAATCCATTCTTACTTTCTGCTGAATTTTCAAGTATAATGGCCATAACATCACTCCAAAGAGTCTTAAGGAATCGAGCTTGAAGATAATTTTCTGGAGGCACCATTAACACTATTTTATGATTTAATGCGGGGAAATTGAGCTTCAAATTGCATTTGATTGTTTTGGAACCTGGTAATGATGTCAGATTAACCTGGAACTAATTTATAGTAATTTCTAATCGACGTGTAATAAGCAGGAGTTCAAACTTTAGTGTTTGAAAGCCTTTAGTAGTATAAAATCATAGCATTAATCACTACTATTAAATAAAACTATGATAATTAAGACATATTCATTCACTACAACACATCATTGAAGTAATTATTCAAGCGATATTATTATAACTAAAAAAAAAATTAGTCATGCAAATAATCAAATGTTGAGAAGTCACTATACAGAAGAGATCCATTCTCATAGTGGAGGAGGTAATAGCAATCATTACAGAAATAGCAAGGGTTACATGGAGTCCACTTGTCATCCACTGTCAACTTTGTAGCCCTGAAAATTTTGCAAATGCTACATTTCTGGAACCGTGGTTTATGTTGGAAAATTACAATTGGATATGCTGCCCGATTTTGTACATCCTCAGGATGAACCAATCTCATATCTCTGATAACAATAGTGTGCTTGCAGTCTCCCTATACAGTAATTTCACAACAAAATAATCAAATAAAGATTATGAATGCCTGAAAATCATGCTAGAACATGAAAAAATTCAAGAAGCACTATTCGCTCATGCAAAACATGAATTTAAGATTAAGAAACTTAAAAACTTTAAGTGATAGAAAGCAGGAGAATGTGCGTGTCAAAATCTACCTGGTGGCAATACAGGTATCCAGCGCCAAGACGAAATCTCAAGTCGCAAAACCGTACTTTCTGCATGTCTGCACGCCTGAATTGGGGCAATTGTGAAGTCGTTGACTCACCGATAACTGCTTTCTGCTTTCGTTGCAAGTCCCCACTTATGATACACTCCCATTTTCTAAGAGCATCATCCTTTGAGTTTCTAAGCCAATCAAATATAGGTTCACTATAGTCCAATGCAGATGGATCCCTCATATCATTGCAAAATACATCCTACGCAATGGGTGATTTATGTTATTTAAAAGCAATAAACTCTTTCTGTATAAAACCAAAAGAGGTAGAAAAACTTACTTCTATGAGAAAATATCCAGATGGATCATGCTTCCCAGCCTTTTGCATTACCTGGTCTGTCATGCAGTATATTTTGTCCCTCAATTCACTTAGTGTTTGTCTTCCTAGCACCAAAAACTCTTGGGTCTACACAACATCCAAAAAGATGCCAATAAATACATGGAAAGAGACAAGGTGATCTGTGCATTACAATTAAATCAGTAACTATATAATAATTTGTTCACTTCAATTAGCTTTAAGATCTGCAGATAGTCCCTTTGCAAAAGTGTTTTTAAAAGGCACAGCTGCATATTAAGAAATTTCAAACGTTTAAGTTGCAGTTACAGCTGCAGTTTCAGTGTGGCTGCCATGTGCTCACAAATTATTTCAATAATTTAGTTTTCCAAATAATAGGGATAGCATAGTTAAAGCAGTAAAAGCTACAAGGGATAACATGGAAATAAGGTGAAATTTCCATGTGTATGACAGGCTATTTTATCAGCAATTTCCAAGTATTGAATTTAAAACAGCTGGTTAACTTAATGGTAGGCTAAAATTCAATATGCAATGATCATCATGAAACATTCTGCAAACTTCTAAAAGAAGTCTATTCAATATTTCAAAAATCCAAAGCGTAAATAACATGTGTCCATACACCTTTTGCTAATAAACTTCAGAAAACAACATAATTTCCGAGATGAAGGAATCGTCTTCAACTGGATGTGTAATTTATTTAGGAGACAACAAGATAGTATTGTAACCTTTAACCAGTTTCGCACATTGTGGTAAACCTCAATGCAAAGAACAACCTCTGGATTCAGCACAGCAATGTGTTCTTCAATATTTGAGGGCTTCAACTGCTTTTAAACAATTAAAAAGATTATTGGAGAATTATCAGACAAACAGATTAGACTACAAGCTCCAAATTTGGCATTGAAAGGCTATCCAATATCATCCTTCCTTTTGGAGCATATTCTAGAATCTAGAAATCAGATCAAGGTCTGTTAACCGAAAATAACAATTTCACCTAAAATAAAAGAAAAAAAAATTCAGAGCATCTCACTGTTATGTCTGTTCCATAACTCTAGCACATCCTAAGTCTCACTCTCATCCTAAGCTTAACTTCTCAAACGTGAATAAAACATCAAGCATAGCTAGCAAAAGTAACATGAACATTGCAATCTAAGCATCAAATACTACTGTAGTTCACACTGCCTTTGTTCTTATTCCACATATGCAAACCTCCCGTTGTCATAACACATGACTAAACATATAAATCACTAAATCTGACTAGTTTTCCTTTTTGTGTCATTGACCTATAAATCTTTTTCTACTTCTCACCACATAATATTTTGTCTTGATTTAACATTTTATATGCAAGTGAACACCTGCAACTTTGTCAAAACTGAAACTAGACTTGCCATTCTAAGGTCCAATGCTAACTTCGGAATTGAATTCCAAAGGAACCCTGAAGGATATATATAAAGAAAACAAAAAGACATCTTGAGCAAACCTGTTTCGCAGATTTTGTAGACTTGAGGTATGTCATTCCTTCACTTCTCCCCAAGGATATACTGCCACCCTTACTGTCCTTGCAACTGGAAAGGTACCTTAAATAAGAGGTAGCAATGAAAGCAAACTCAGAGATGATACACTTATGTACAGTAGAAAAATTAAATCCTAATACAAACTTCAGTGAATGTAGCCTGACAGCTGCTCTGTCTTGATCCTGTTTTTGTTTTATTTTCAACAATTCATCCACCTTTGCATGACAACCCTCCTGGACATGCAAGAAAAACTAATTCATCAAATAGAACAATGCATTTATATTAAATTCACAATAAATGAGAGAAAGCATAAAAAAAGGGTTCTGGCTAATATATTTTTATTACAATGCATTACTGCACATGCATTTTCTAGGATTTTCACTTGATGTATGACTAAATGCCCCTAATTTAGATCCAAACATGTGCTTATGCAAATATTACTAGTTATACAATATTTTCACACCCATGCAAAGTACATGCTAAGTAGAAACACTTAGTTCATCAGCATAAGAAATAAAGATTAAAAATAAAATAACTTATATCAAGTACATGATTTATGTAGCATTCTGATCAGGCATTGTTCCATGAGAAAGAAACATACTAGCATCAATCACAAATTGGTTAAAACTGAATTCCTCAAGAAGTTACTTACATCAATAAAGTACTTATTTGCCTTGCTTCCTTTTCCCTTCCTTGAATTATTGGTTATAATAGCTGTATTACAGTTGTTTCCAGTATGAGATCCATCAGATTGTTTCAAAGATCTTTTTCTCCTCCTTGACTTATTGGTACCAATTGTTCCACCACAACAGGTTCCTCCATTTAATGGTTCCAAGGCAGCAGAGGCATCCTCCCCCATTCCTGTCCTGAAGGCCAAAGCTAATGTTTTCAGAAAAAAGAAGGACAAACTAGAAAAGAAAAATATACAACATCTTATCCACAAAAGACCTGCATTTCCAAACAGAAATAGAATCCACAGCAAAAGAGGGAATATAAGTGAAGCAACTAAAAGGGCCAGTTCGATGGCTCATGGCTCATTTTCATTTTGTTACAAGCTGGTGCATCTCCAAGGGATACACATGAATGTATACAATCAAGGAAGGTACCAAACTAGATGGGATCAAAAAACAAATATATACATACATACATGAGAAATCAAGAGGAATCTGATCTTGCATACACCATAATAAGCCTGCAACGGGAAATGAGTATATTGATAATACGAAGCCTAACAACGAGTGAGTAAATTTGATATCTTAATTGGTATGCAAACAGAAAATGATTCTACAAGCCCAGTTTTACCTATATTTGCTCACCTTGCATTCAATTGCTCTTCAAATGACTTGGAAGAACTTACATTTTTGCTCTGATCCTTCAATCATAACCATAAACCATTAATCAAATTTCATCGTTTACTTAAAAATCACATACAAACATTCTTTATTAATCATAACAAATCAGAAGGAAAAATAAATAAATCAGCACACCTTAGGAGTATTATTCAAGGCCATCTCTACCAACTCCTCATCTGTGAAAACTTTAAGCTCATCAATGCTGCAACCAATTAAAATTTCACAATCAATCAATATCTTGAAAAATACAGGACATCATTTTTTTAAAGCATAAAAAAGCACATACGAAAGATCATCTTCATTGGGTGGTGAATCCAAGCATAGCTCAGCCTTCAAATCCTATACAAGCCCATGAAAAACATAAAGGCAAACCGATTAATCAATTTCAATTATAAGATGATAATAATAGCATTTGGAATTCATGAGAGAGAGAGAGAGAGAGAGAGAAAGAAACCTGAATTTCATATAGAAGCGTAGACTCAAATTGAGGAACCGCAGTGAGAGGGCCGACCAAGTTAGGGACATAAATAGGTCCCCCACGAGCTACAGATACGCTCGTCTCACCCTCCTCCTCTCCATCACTTGCATTTGTTGCCTCCATTCTTAGCTTTCTTCCAATCCAACTCGCAGCAAAAGAGGATGATGTTGCTCTTGCTCTTGGGAAGGGGGAGATTGGAGGGAACCAGATAAATTTGTTCTCTGTAATTGCCAAAATTTAAGACCACCTAAATTATAGTACTTATTTATAGTTGTAACTTGTAAAAATGTTTCCATAACTGGACTGGAGATCAAATTAGCGTTATGACCAGTTCATGGTTTAACCGGACTGGACCAGTTCCACCAGATTTTTAATCTACTTTGAAATTTTATATTTTACTATAAATAAACATGTATCATCTATAATGTTTAAGTAGAAAATAAAAGTATTTTTACAATATTAAACATGCAAGATTTCATCTCCATAAAACATGCATCATAACATGTTAAAAAAAAAAATGAAATATTCATCCAATGTAAGTCAATAACAAATCAAATACATAAAGAAATAAAATTTCAAATTTCACATAATATCCTCTTTTGCTTTTGTTGATGTGTTATTATTGCTTGATGACAATGTCGCCCTTCTTCCTAAACTCAAGTTCAAGATGTTTATCAATTCAAGAAAATCAAAGTAAATCATGCAAAACATCAGTATGCTAGGCAACCTAAACAGCCATGTTTATGTGTTTAGTAAAGCTTTATTTTGCAAAACCTTTCTTATTCCCAATTTCGGATTGAGCAAAAAGAAGTCTGAATCTTATTTTTTAATTTTGCAAAACCTTTCTTATTCCCAGCTGCACTACATAATCTTTAGTTAGTTCCACAATAAATATACTTTTTGAAACAAAATATAACCCCACTAACTACTACTATCAACACAAATGGGATTCTGCAAACATTCAATTTATAATCCTCGTTATGAAAATTAAAATTTAGAGATATACCTCCCTTATCCACTTTGTAAATGGACATCTACCTAATTTCTAATTAGCATTCATATATCAAAAAAATGAAAATTGTAGTTGAACTCACTAGCCAAATCACTTCAAAAACAATAAACTTTGAGCAAAAATATATATACAGCGACTTTGAAACAAATTATTAGCAAACGATCGAATACTCACCTGCAATCCAATAGTTGACGAAGATGACAACGGCACTCGATTGACGGCGGCGGAGGTGGCTGGAAGGAGAAATCTCCGACGAATTAGATGAGGGATATCGATCTCTCTCGACTGAAAGGAAAGAATCGCAAACAGAAAGCAGCCACCAGAGTGAGATTAGATTAGGGGTGTTTTAAATTTTTTTTAAACAACTGGCCGGTCCTATTTGATGGTTCAATCCGAGTTTGATTTTTGAGGTTGGTTAAATCGAGCTGACTATATTTTTTTTGAACACGAGTCTATGAAATTAAAAATCGGCCTTTTTCCTTTTCAACCCATCATTGTAAACGGCCCAAGTCCATTGATAACGGATGCCCGAGATCTAATCGGAGCTCACTTTTTCAAGTTTTGAAGCAAAAAGAAAGTCAAAAAGGCTGCAAGTGTTGAAGTAGAGAGCTGAGCTGCTAAAAGACTTTGCCTTTCTAGTTTGATTCAAGTTTAACGCCACCATTGAAAAAGTGAAGTGAAATTTGACTGTAGAGTGCTGTTGGGTTGCTCTCCTTCCACTTTGGGAATCGGGAATTTGGAATTTTCCCCCACCGCGTTCGCTCCAATCGTTGGTGGTTGGTGGTGGCGCGTGGACTTTCTTTCTTCCCATTTCCACTCAATATAAGTTAATACAAAAAGCACCAGCTAATGTTCCAGAGGCCGATTCAGCCCCACCATGCCGGCGGCGGGATAATGGGTCACCAGGAAGATATGAATCACACTGCTGGTACTCAGAGAATTGGAGCCGGAGGAGGAGGAGCAGAGCCATGCCTTGTCTTGACTTCCGATCCCAAACCTCGCCTTCGTTGGACTGCCGATCTTCACGAACGTTTCGTTGACGCCGTCACTCAGCTCGGTGGTGCCAATAGTCTGTGCTCTACTACTGTTTCTTGAAATTGTTATTAACTCATTTCATTATTTTTGGTATATAAGCATCTTTTTGTTTTTCAAACTCACTAGTTATCTTAGCTCATTTCAATCCAAGAAGCAAACTTTTTCCTTTCTTTCCCCTCATTTCAAAACAAGAAGCAAACTTTTTTTCCCAGCTTTGCGGGTCTCTTTAGCTGTCTGATGATAACATGTTCAACTTGCAAATACTTCAGGATAGCTAACTTCACTAGCCTTTATATACCCTCAATTGATGAAAAGAAATATACCAGTTAGGTACTAGAACTCAACCTACCAATATTCCCTCCCATTACGTCTTAGGGCGAGCACACTGTATCTTTTATGTTGAATACCCCAAACAGGTAGTCTTCTCTTCCAGGCTTAACTAACTGATCAACAAACAAAGAGCAAACTCGGGTTAAGCTCTGAGTTCGTTCAGATCAACCTTTCCTCTTTCTTAGCTTGTACATTTCAGCTCGCATTTGTTCACTTGGGATATACTAGACTATTTATGATATTTGTTCAAGCAATAGACTAGTTCTGATTCTGTTATTTAGTTTAGCGGTGGACTAATTTTGATTTTCATGTAAAGGGTGAACTAGATCAACTATTGGTTTTTGTAATTTGTATGTTCTTGATTCAACATGAAGATTATTCGCCTATTTTATTAACTTTTGGTAATATATCAACTTTTTGGATGCTTATGTTCTTAGCTATTTAAATGGGATATACATGATTATTGCAGAAGCTACACCAAAGGCCATCATGCGAACAATGAACGTGAAAGGACTCACACTCTTTCATTTAAAGAGTCACCTCCAGGTTTTTTTTATCATTGTTCAGTATTACTTTTGATGTAATGCTATTAAATTTTTCAAATTTTGGGTGGAAACAGCGCTGATGTCAATGGCAACTGAAACATTTCTTGTGGTATTATAGAAATACAGACTGGGTAAGCAATCGGGGAAGGATATTGGTGAAGCATGCAAAGATGGTAAGTTCTGATACCCTCTGTTGCCCTTCATAGTTCTTGATATCATCAACACAATTTGAGAGAAAACCCAATAAAGTCCACATGAATTTTAAGAAATAGAGAAAATGATAAACGATAAAAAATACGACAGGGTTAAAACAATTGATCTACATGCGCTTTTGTCTGCCTGCAATTTTCGTTGTGAAGGAGAAACTTTTAAGGTTCTTCATGGTGGAGTTTCCCCTTATATTGGAGAAACCTGAAATACATGATCCTCCTAATTAGAACCTCTCTAGGCTGAGAACATCATATCATACTGTATCTTCTCTAAATATATGAGCAACAACCTCCAATAATGCAGGATAACAATCCATCCACATTGGGTAAGACGTCGTTGCAGATGTTATTGCTTAAATATTATTCAGGTGACGTCCCTCTGGCAAACCCCAAAATGAAAAATGAATGATCATTTAAGAAAACCTATAACTAAACTAAACTTAAGGTGCCTTCAGTATGCTTCCGTCTTTCTATTTTTGGTTTATAGAAAGCAAAAACTATTTTTTATGTTCTGTTTCTTAGGATGAGAAACAATTTCATTTTTTTTCCTGTTCTACTGTTTTCTTTTTCTCTTAGTTCTATTTTTAGTGTACTGTCAACATATTGAATTTCCCTTATCTTAAATTTGCATTGTGAACCACCAGTTTCCAGCTACTCCAATAGTAAAACTTACTGGTTTCTTGTGTCTTACAATTATTGAACCTCTAGAGCTGTGTTGTTATAAGTGCTAGGTGCCCTAGAGGTGAGAAGCTCTTCCATTTACCGGCTTAACACACTGGCATAAACTTTACATAAAAAGGCAACCCTGGGATTTGTGGTTTTTTGTCCTTCATTTTCGCATTCTGATAATTGTTTTGAAACAAATGATAAATTAAAATGCAATGCATCCTACTGCATTTTTTTCCCCATTGAATAACAGAAAACCAATACTTTGATTCTACATACTGAATCTACCTGAGATAAATATTCTATCATACCTGTTTGAATCTGACTTCTTTCCTGCCTTTCTGTTGAAGGATTACCTGGCTCTTACCTTTTAGATAATCCTGGTGGCTGCAATGTTCCCCCAAATATCACAACTTCTGATATGAATGAGTAAGATTAGTTTTCTTCTTTCTCCACTTAAAGACACTTGTCCTTGATGATGCTTATAATTAATGAGTTATGTAATTTTAAAATTTAGGGGTTATGAAGTCAAGGAAGCATTAAGAGTGCAAATGGAAGTGCAGAGCAAATTGTATCTTCAAGTTGAGGTGAATCTTTTTCTTATTTTTCTTCCTGCTACTGTAATGAACCGTTCCTGTGTATTGCATGTTTATTTCGTTGGTTCTCTATAGCGACTGCCTGATGACTACCAGAAAGTTATCTTCCATATGACTAGATAGAGTTTCACTTTTATATACTGTAGGCAGAGAAGCATTTGCAAATTCGTGAGGATGCTGAAAGAAGATACATGGCCATGCTTGAGAGGGCTTGTAAGATGCTTGCTGATCAATTTCTAGGAGGTACGGTCATTGACACAGAGAGCCAGAAGGGTTCAGGTGCTAAGGCAGCAAAAAGTGCTTCTCTCGATCCACGTGGCTTTCACTCGTTACAAACTGAGGCAGCAACTGAAGTCCAAGGCCCAGATGTGCCATCTACTCTGCATCACCAAGGAGCTGATTGTTCCACTGAAAGCTGCCTAACTTCAAATGAGAGTCCAGGAGGACTTACTTTGGAAGGATCTCCGGCTGGGGGTAGGAAACAGATGCCAAACTTGGACTCATCAACAGCTTCACTGATTTGGGGTGAAGCAAAGGTGAGAACGCCAACCCAAGTTGATCCCCATGGCATCACTGGATATGGTATATGGAGCTGAAAAATACTACAAGTTGATTTCATCTTGTTTAATTGGGTAAGATTCTTCATCTTATTCATAGAGTTGCAATTTCAAGTGTACAAATGCTAATATGTTAGTGCGAACAGTGCTGACGGATGGCTGCAGCAGAAAGGACCGAGTCCAAAAATTGTAAATTAAATTGCTGAAAATTGACATGTTAGACATTTTGATGATTCTTCTGTTCCGTATGTTGTTTACGGACATTAATGATGTTCGATATTTTCTGATTTTGATGCACAAAAACTGAACTACAACAAAAAAAAAAAAGGATTATATTCTGGGAAATAGCAGTAGCAGATCAATGAGCTGAACCGACGGGCAAGCTTAAAAAAGCTTAAATTGAGGAACACAATTGAGATGCGCTCCTCCCCGGATTATAATCTTTCCTTGCAGCAATGTAATTAATAAAAGGTAGAAGTTTGGATGAGGTCATTGTACGTTAAACAACACAAAGTGTTAGTTCCAAACTAGTTGGAGTCAATCATATGTTAGCACTATGAACTAGAGAAGCAGCCGGGGTTGTCCTAAAATAACAGTGGTTGTTGAAGAATGGTAAAAAAAAAAAAAAAAAAGTTAAAACTTTTGGGATGAAATTCTGAAATCTGAATTCCTAGTCAAAAAGTGTTTGTAGATAGAGAAGAAAGGGCATTGGCGTGGAAAGTAGCCGAATGGGAAGATTGGGGCCATGTGAAAGGTGCGGGTTCTTCAAAGTCATTTGGCCCATTTTTATTAGCGGAAAAAATGGAATTTATGGATAATTTTCTTGTCTCTCTCAGCAGGATAGACAACATATTTACATTGTACATAGTACTTAGGATAGGAAGGGAAGAGCGGAATTATTTATTGTTTTAAAGTGTTTCTTCTTTAAATAAAATAGTAATAAAACATCAATGGAGCAAGAATAGAAGAAACAACAAAACAAGCTGTGATTTAGTCCCATGGCTATGCGTAGTCCAAATGCATACCAATCGGAATAATTAATATAATAAATAAAATTTCTGGAATACTTAAGACGGAATCTACTTGAGGTAGATTCCGTGAAAAGGCCGGTTGTCCTCCTTTAATTTATTCTTATTACAACATTTTTTTTTTGGTAAAATTAATATTATTCATTGGCTTGTATTATGTCTTGATCGCATAAATTTAATAAATAAATTTTAATTTTTTTTAGAAAAAATAAAAACGAAAAAGGACTGAAATTACAATGATTATTGCTATCCAAATGTAATTTCTTTTTTCCGCAAACTCTACTTCAATATATTTTTACCCTCCCAAATTGTTTGGTTGACACATGGCTATTGGACTATTCTTCTTAGATCGAGTTAGAAGGTGAAGCTAAAGTAAGGTGCGGATTGTCGCTGCATCGGCCGGAGCACCTCGCGGTGAAGTAGTTGGGCGGCACTATTTTCTAGACCAAAACAGTGCGGTTACTTAAATTTTGCATCCTCTGCCCAATGAGATGCTGCCGTGTGGCAACTATTGCGTTTATTTTTTAAAAAAAAATAATTAAGGAAAATATAATTTTGTTAGGATGGAAGGAAAGTGTGAAATTTATGGAGAAATATTAAAAATTGAGTCTTTTTTGTCTTAAAACTTGAAATTCGATAAATTTGAATTAGATTTACAGTTTAATGTCGGAAATGAAAAATAATGGTAATTTATTATTAATGGTCACAAAGATAATAGCAGTTGAAAGAAGAAACAAAAGTATTCATCGCAGAAGAGGAGAGGCAGGTGGTGGTGCTGCTCATTTCGGTCAAGTCTCTATTTTCTCTCTCTTTCAATTCCTATTTTCCAAAACCATACACAACACCAGCTAGCTCTCTCTCTCTCTCCCTCTCTCTTCCCCTCTTTCTTCCTTCCCCATTCACTATTCTAGCCACCCCCTCCGATTAACACTTGATTGTTTCATAGTCGAATTCTGTATCTTTAGCTATCGTTTTCCAGGCCACCAGTTCCAAAATTTCTGCTTTGACGGGTTTCTTTCGGATATAGATCTGGGTGCGTGTTTATTTTCCTCCTTTTATTCTTTTTGTTTTCTTGTTTGCGTTTTCTTTTGGCTCCAGGGTTTTTTTCTTTCTTTTTTTGCCTTTTGCTTTATTTTTGCTCTGCTTCCTAACCTTATGTTGCTTCGTGCCCACAATTTCTCTACTTTTTATGCTCTATTTCTCATTCTATGCATTTGGATTTTCTGTAACCCAATTTCCTTACCTTGTTTTGTGATAAATTCCTGATTTTACTTTTCTTCGTTTCTTTGATTCAGGTGGTTATTATTTATGGTAGATACAGTTCTATGCTGCTATTGAAAACGCAATCAATTTTCCCAGCCTCCTACAACTTAGGTACCTTTATGCTTTTTCCAATTCATAATCTGATATAGCAACATTCTTTTTTTTTTTTTTTTTTCGTGTGCGCGCGCGCTTTACTAATAATTGTTATTTATTGATCCTGATTCTGAACCCTCTCATAATCATTGCTATCAACTTGGTTTACGCTGGCATGCTTTTTCTGCATATTTTAGGGCATAAAGTTGCTCCATTTTATATAACAAACTGAAATTAACTGTTTGCAATTCAAACTAAATTTCTTTCTAATTTGAATTTGCTGTCTCAGATAGATCGCAGAACTTTTTTTCTTTCATTAACTGTCTGTAGTATGCTTTGATTTGTGCATCAGCGTGGTTTTCTTTTTGTTAATCACGTTTAAGAATGACATATTTCAGTATGAGAAGCTGTTACTTATACCATGGCATACTAACATGTCCATACTCTACACATATGTATATTTGAAGCGGTTTTGGACCACCTAGCAATTTTCTGATTACAATCTCTTACTGGGTGCTTCATCCCAAATTAATTTGCCAGTTTGACTGCGCTTGAGGATGAAAAAGTCTTTTGAATGGAGTATATTGCTAGTTTAATGATTTTACTTGAGTGAAAAAGTACTATTAATTGTTACAACTTATTCAGAAGTGTTGACCGAATAATTTTTAACTTATTCACTAAAATGGGAAAATAGGCAATTAATTCCAGAGGAAATCTCAAATTAGTACAGTGGACTGGAAAGCTATTTTCAGATGGAGCAAATACATTAAGAATTGCATCTTGTTGGTTACCATAAATGTTTGACTTGCTTACATGTAGCTACTTCTTTCTTCAGATAATTCCAAATCCAATTCCCTTTGCGATTGTGCCTTCTTGTGATTTAGAAGCATATAATATTGGTATAACACTGGTTTAAGCTTAAATTCAAATGTCAATGATGGAAAATGAATATGCAAGTTGGTTGCATGTACAGTATTAACTCCAAGCGTTCATTTTCTAAATTACAATAGGGCTAAAGAATGATTGATTTCAATGTGAAGTTCCAAATTTCATTGGGCAAAATTTGGAGAGAAGTTGTATTTGAGGACTATTTTGATATGTAAACATATATGGTTAATGACTTAGGTTAGCTGGCTTTTGTTAAACCTAGGAAATGTGTGAAATGAAGAGAGTAATTCAAAGTATTTAGTTTAGCTTATGATATATGGATTCATAATCAAATAAGGGGAGGTTACTAAAGGGCTTGGTTTTAACTGGGTGATTGACATAAACCATTGATCTTATGGCTGCATGATTCACAGATGCCTTGTTAGGTTGGGAAAACTGACCTTACATTTTTTCCATCATATCCAATTCTTATGTCCTCGTGTCAACTCGAGTAACTTTAAATAATTTGCTCATTCAGGTTTCTAATTGTAGTTAATAACAAAAAAGGTGTTGGATCCTTGTTAATATTTTAGCACTTTTTGTAATATTTTGCTTGCTAACCTAACTAGTTGCTTACTTAATTGGATATTTTTGTTACTTATGATGTGTTCTTTGTGTTGGGCACTTCTTTTAAATCAAGGGTTTCATGTTAAATGCAAGAACTTCTTTCCCCTGTATCTCATTAGCATATTGTTTACCTTGTGATTATGGATACACGCTTTTTCTTGTTTATTTCCACTCTGGTACTTTTTGCTGACTCTCCAGCTTCCTGTTCATAGATGAATGACATATGTATCAGCCGAAGAGCGTTCCTGGCTCGAGTTTGGTCCACAAAAGCCCTCCACTTCATGGTCAGCATTTAGATTGTGGTGCCAGTACAATGGATCCCATCAATGGAGGAAGTAATCTCAACAATAACCCTAGTCTTGCCTCAAAGCAACGTTTGCGCTGGACTCATGAGCTACATGAACGCTTTGTCGATGCAGTCGCACAACTTGGTGGCCCAGATCGTGAGCCTCATTCAACTTGGATGATTTATTTATTTATTTGTTTTTAACCATAATTTTCATCATTAGTATTATCACCATCAATCCATACATATGTTTTCCTATCTATGTTGTTTTATCTTGGATGATTTATTTATTTGTTTTTAACCATAATTTTCATCATTAGTATTATCACCATCAATCCATACATATGTTATTCTATCTATGTTAACTGAATTGCTAGAAGGAATTTTCTATTCAGATAATCGGCTAAGCCAATAAAATTCATTAATTCTTTGCTAATTCATATTTTGCATGCATTTGTAATTTGGTTTTCCTTGTAATAATATCCTAGTAATCACTTTCCATACATGAGACTGTCTATTGAGAAAACGAGGAGAAATTCCCTTATTTGTTTGTGAAATGAAGTGATTTGCAAGACAAAATGATCCTTCAAAATTACTGTTCTTCATGCACTTTTACACACGAATTTATGCATCTTTAGAGATGCATGCCTTCACATGTTTTAGACTTAAATACATAAATGATGACTCATCGTGGATCTTCAGTTTGATCTATGCTCTTTTTTCGTCAAGTAGGAAGGCTCTTTTTTTTTTTCTCTCTATTTTAAAATAGCTGCACCACTCAATGTTGGTCTGCACTCTGCTGTATGAATTGCATAGAAGGCTGATCTAGTGTTTGCTTTGTTGTGTGGGATTTAAGAAAGAGAAAAAAGAAGTACTGTAAATATAATTTAAGCGAATGTGGATACTGAAGATTTTGTTCTCTCTAGGTGCTACTCCTAAAGGTGTTCTCCGAGTCATGGGTGTACAAGGTTTAACAATATATCATGTCAAAAGTCATTTACAGGTTTGTAGGAGTTGATTGTTCAACTAAACTTAAACTCTCAATTACATTTGGGTGATTGCTTGTGTAGTTTTTTGTCTGATGATCCTTTGCTCTTACTTCTTAATTGTGATGACTCTGTTTTCTGATATGTCCAGAAATATCGACTTGCGAAGTACCTCCCTGATTCTTCGTCTGATGGTAAGTGATTTGATGTCATTGCTGTGTATGTGTGTCGCATGTACTCTCAAATGTGTATTTTGTAAATCCTTACTGTGTTAACTTTCATTGTCTGATGCTGATTTAAATGATAATGCAAGGGAAAAAAGCTGACAAGAAAGAAACTGGAGATATGCTTTCCAATTTGGATGGTTCATCGTAAGTGTCCCTTTTCTCTTTCATTTTAATTTTTTTATCTAGTACTTGTTATATCAGGATGTCTTTTATTTATATCATGATGTGGAATCATTGGAGCTTACAAGCCTTTAAAGAGTTGAAATATCTAAAAAGGTTAATGTTAACAATTTTTACAACCTGATTTAAGAAATTTTTTTCATTCTGTGCAGTGGAATGCAAATTACAGAAGCTCTCAAGCTGCAGATGGAAGTGCAAAAGCGACTGCATGAGCAATTGGAGGCATGTCTCTAATTTGCAAATTAAATTTTATAGATTACTGTTTTATTTATTAGTTTTCTCTTCTAAATGAATGGTATGACCACTATTGCATGTCAGATAGAAGACGCCTAAAGCATCTATTTCCTGATTTTATTTTGTTTAATAGTAAGCTTCAGTGAAATTTAACGACATTTACTGAAAGAGGTCATATTTACTGCTGAAATTGGACAATTGTATGGAAGTGCGAATCGGTTTTGTTCTACTTTTCGGGCTCAAACTATCTGTGCCGCATTATGTCAACAAGACCCTTACCAAGTTCATTATACTTCAAATGCTACAGGTACAGAGACAACTGCAGTTACGCATTGAAGCTCAAGGGAAGTACTTAAAGAAGATAATTGAGGAGCAACAGCGAATCAGTGGCACCCTAGTAGAGGTGCCAGGTGCAGGTGGTTCTGGCCCAGTATCAGGTGATAATTGTCTGGAATCTGACAAGACTGATCCAGCAACTCCTGCTCCAACTTCCGAGTCCCCAATTCAAGACAAGGTCGCTAAAGAGCGTGCTTCAGACAAAAGCCTTTCTATCGATGAATCCTTCTCTTCTCGCCATGAGTCTTTAACTCCTGATTCACGTTGTAATGTTGGTTCCCCAGCTGAGAGCCCTAAAGGTGAGAGATCAGTGAAGAAGCAAAGGGTATGCATGGGCACTGCATATTCTAAACCAGAGATGGTCCTTACGCACCAGATACTAGAGTCAAGCTTAAACTCTTATCCGCCGCCACTGTCTGCGATTATGCCCAGAGAGCCGTTTGATCCGTCATCTGGGTTATCGATTGGAAACAATGATCAAATAGAGAAGGTTTCAGGCGGGGATCTTTAGTTTTTTGCTCGACTGATAGCTGCCCTTAATGACTGTTTTCATTTGCTGTCTATGTTATATCTAAGAATATGTTCAAGCAGGCTAATAACCATTAATGTTGGATGTCTTAGATAATTTAGGTTGAAGGAAAGCTGTTAATTTATTCTGATTTGTTAGAGACTACCATGCTTGAAAAATCATCTAGAAGTAGGCATGCATTGTAGATGGAGAATGGAGGGTTGAAATATGATTTGTAATTTGACATCCTGTTACCATTGAAAGCGACTTATTTTTAAGTCCGTAATCCGTTGGAAGGGACATTGTCATAAGAACAGGGTTCATTTGCGTAATTGGTTATCTTGGGATATTTGCAATATGTTCATTTCTAAGATATATTGCTGTGCAAGGTGATGAAAAATACCTATTCTTGGTTAGGGAATCTCTTGAAAATGGACTATCAAAAAGTACAATTATGCTGGACATATTCTGCAAGGATCTAGGGTTGCACCCATCACAGTCCTTGTTCATGGCCATTGAAAACCTCACAATAAATGCAAATGAGCCTTAGATACCATAAAAGAACCAAATATCTATTGAAGTGAATAAGATGATTGACATATTCCCGTAACAGTGATATTTAGCAATTACTTCAAAGTTACAGCTATGAACAACTTCCTATGCAGATGTTATGAAGACTGATGTCTCCGATGGTTTACTCGCTTCAGAATGCAACGTCGCAATTTTTTACTGAAAGCTTCGAGCTTTTCAAGCCGCTCGCCCTTCAGCTTCTTTGGAATTGATGGGGTTTTCTTGTTCTTTTTCTTTTCTTCTTTTGATGGCTTTGGGGATTTCTGTTGCATGCTTCTTAAAGGGGTCGCTAAGGCCCGGAGAGTCATCTAGAATGAAGAAGTAGAAGGATCAATAGCATATCAACAAGGCAAATATATTAGAATCACAACACATGCACACACATATTATGCTAGATTGGCAGATCAGAACTGCAACAATTCTACTTTGTTTTCCTTTTTAGCTCACATGGACACATATTATGCTAGATTGGCAGATCAGAACTGCAACAATTCTACTTTGTTTTCCTTTTTAGCTCACATGCACACATATTATGCTAGATTGGCAGATCAGAACTGCAACAATTCTACTTTGTTTTCCTTTTTAGCTCGTCCAAGTTATAAGCAATTTTTTTTTTTTTTCCCAAAAAATTCTAAGCAATATATACACCAACAGATGGCAAACAAGTTTCAGTTTGTGAGACACAGAGAGACCTCATGACCATTGTCAGCATCCCTGCAGTCAGCAGATGATTCTTCATCACTGCCTCCCAGGGAAGAGCATCTTCCCCAACTCTCTCTATTTGAGCTGGTATATGAACAGCATTCCTCACTCTGGCCATTTGGCTTATCCTGTAGCGCATTCAAGATAACATTTACATCAGGATCATAAATACTATTTGCTGTTCAATTCAGGATAGATTATCCGGAGTATTGGGAAATGCATAAATACATTTGTGGTCCTAGTTAAAGAAGCTTAGCATTACATTGGTTTAACTAATGAAGTAAATTGTTGAAACATTTATAACCATACAGAACAAAAAGGTTTGGGAAAGAATCAGCACAAACGAGATAATTATGCTCAGAATAAAAAATTCAGTAAAACATTGATACTGGCATTTGAGTATTGGTTAGCTATATTACATGGCAAACAAAGTTAACTAGTTGATGTTGAATGAATGCGACAGAGATTATTGAACTCACTTGCAACTTTAAGGGCTCATCATTGCTAAGTCTATCAGTTTCATTGACCACAGAGTCCTGCATTATCAGTAACACACTTAAACATTTATTTCACATAAAAAGAAAGGCGTATACAAGAGCAGCAGCTAAAGAACCATACCAGTTCTATATTTGAAACAGGCACAATTTCAGAAAGCAGTTCAGTAACAGGTTTTACATTTGGAATGCTAGGAGGAACAGAAGATGAACTTGCAGTGTCAGTACAGGCAGAATTGATGCCTGTGATTATCTCACGTAAGAGCCCCTACAAAAATGTTAAGCAAACTATATTAGCCATATGCTAACAATTTCATAAAGTCAAGAAACCGCATTCTATTGTAGCATCAATCTAGCACACTGAGATAGGAAATGTCCAGTCCAGCATATTAATTAAGATAGAAAATGAACAAGATTAGTATAACACCTAGGGTGGAATCAGTTTCTTTATTACTGGATATTAGTCATGGTGGTAAAGCAAGCCCTTGGGGCTTGGAGGGTGATTGGTAAATCTTTAGAACATATTCAGTTTTAATATAGAATAGCACTAATAAAAAGACATAGGCAGAAATATCAACAACAGTTGAGTTCCCATAATTCTGAGATAGTAGAATTCTCCCTTTCTCAAATAAGCTTCCATAACTAATCGTGACATGTCTAATACAAAATCTAAGTTTTCTTTTAATATGCCAAACCAGAAACCATATAAATGAATGGGGATTGTAATAGAGTTGTCTCAAGCACTCGATTTCATAAATATCAACTTGCCAGCACTGCTTAAGTGTAAAGCAACAGCTTACAGCTAAGAAATAGATGACAAGAGGACGTTGTTAGGGTCATTGATTGGTGAAGAAAACATATACAGATAAAGAAGGTATTTCGCTTGTTAACAAATAACTAATCAATTTGAGTTATGATGTTTGTATTTTAATCTTAATTGAGAAATGTCTAAATGAAGATAGAAATCACCTCATCTACGCCAGCACCAACCTTCAAATCAGTCAAATTGTAATACTTGTCAAGCTTACTTGAAGAACGAGAACTTTGAGGAGGGTGAAGAACATTGAAGAAGAAAATGGAAACAGAGTCATAATAAAATTGTGGTCGAGAGGAGTTGTGATCACCATCAAATTTTATCATATTTTTATCCCCCTACAACAAAGAACCAGAAGCTTAATTTCTGGACTCGGAAAAATACTTTAAAGCTTAAAGGGTAAAATTTTGGAAGGAAATATTACCGCATACGACTTGAATATGAGATCAGAGTGGTGAGGCTGAATGAATTTGTCCTCACTAGCATGTCCAAACAGAGCAGGAATGAACGTTTTGGGGGCAACCTACAAGTTTCAATGAGCATTAACATGTTGCTCAAACAAATGAAACAACAGCATCAAAAAATAATAATAATAATAATAACAAGGGTGTCATAATCAATTCAAAATATAAAATAAACTATTGTCAAGCAAAAGCAGTCTCTTGATAATCTACAGAAATAACGAACCTTTAGGCAGTTAAGATCCATGATATCAAATTTTGCCTTCTTTTGAATTACTCGCCGCATGTACTGTACTGCCATCTTTACCTTAATACAAGGAAAAAAAGTTGCAACTATTAAAGTAGACATCTTTAAAATTTCAAAACTATAGCACCCAAATCATTAACCAACCTCATAGCTAAAGACCAATTATGCATATTTATTCTTACGAGAGCAGAGGCAAGGAAACTCGAAAAACTATCCGTGACCAGAGTCCATGCGCATTCTAAGAAGACGCAGACATGGATTTTGATGCTGATTAATATAAAAGAGGATATATCTTCAAAAATCGGAAATGGGTGATATTAACAAATGTCACTTCTTGAAACTTTAGTATAAGTGAATGTCAACAATTTTCAAATATTAGGTAAATCTCATATTTTCTTAGTATGCTATAAGAAAATATACATATTTCTGAGAAAATACACGTATTTCTGTATTTTCCTATTAGTAAATATGTATATTTTCCAGTATGAGATAAGAAAGTACACGTATTTACCAGTATTAAAAAGTGACATTTACTTAATATTTGAAAAAATATGACATTTACTTAATATTTCAAAATATGTGACGTTTACTAAGAATAAGTTTTAAAAAATGACATTTATTATAATTTCCCATCAGGAATCATGGCCAATAAGCAGTCACACAATCACATATTAAATGCATGCGTATTTATGAAATTGAATAATTAAGAACTAAACTGGAGTTTTGTTTATGAAATTGCAAGTAACATTCCAACAAAAAAGGAAATAAATATTCTAAGAGAAGACTCCAATAAATGCACAATCATAACACCTAAACAATTCATGAGATAGTGATCAAAGAAGATAATATATGAAAAATTTGCAATTTGCTAATCAAATGATTTCTAAGCAACAAAAATAGAAGTGGGTTGTACTCCTAATCTTTAAGAGCCCATATTTGTGATTCAGTCTGGTTTTAATTAAGAGGACAGAAACACAGAAAGATTCAGGGGGAAAGACATACTGTAAATTTTGGAAGCCGAATTTTGTACACATCAACAAGTTCCATCATTAGATCAAATAAATTTGAGAAGGCGCTATCCAATACCATTCCAGCTATGGATGGGTCTTCTGCTCCATAAAGAAGGCTGCATCAAGTTATTGGAAGAATAGCAAGAGTTTAAAGGAAAAAGAAATATTAGCATAATATTATATGGTACAGCATCATTCTGTCTTAGGGGAACATGGAAATATAAAACTGATAACCATATCATACATCAAAGAGAAAAAGAATATCAACAATCCATATCCATATCACATTGTTAGGGGAATGTCATGGATCCTCTAGGAGAGAGGAGGCACAGAAACACAATTAAGAAATGAATGATAAATTACCAAGTAACTGCCCCCATCGATCGTCCCCAGAGGCCTATACGTGATATTTGTTGGTTGCTTCTTAGGTATGAAACCACAACCTTGAGGTCATCTCTCTGTTAAAAATGAAAATACCTTAGACAATAAAGGAATTTCAAATCAAGAAATTCAGCGAGGAAAGCCGTACTGCATACCTCATGCCAACCAAGGCTGACATAGTCACCATCAGATAAACCAGAACCCGAAAAATCCAGAGTAAAAACTGTAATATTTGAGGGAAGGAGAATTACTGCAGCTTCATTCGCATCTGCCCTGCATCCACTGCATTTGCATGATGAAAACAAGTTCCCATCAATATTTAGAGAGTACAATTGGACAATCATTCATGTTCTTCCATGGAGATGACTGGAAATTCATGATCCGAAGGAATTAATTAAAAAACAAGAAATCTTTTTATGTAAGAAATGAATTAGAAACATTGACTCAACATTGGATAAACAATCATATTTCAGGTTAGAACATATATACAATATCAACATTTCAAATATATACAAAAATATATAGAAACTTACCTGTTCCCATGGCAGTATATAACACAAGGAAGAGGGGTGTCTTCAGGGAAAGTTGAAGGCAGATAATGGCTACAGCGTATGGTATGGCCCCTGGCATTAGTAAGCTGCAAATAATGAAAACATACAGTGGAGCAAGCTCGAAATCAGCATGAAGACACACACATTGTAGTAAATGGGGAAGGCAATGAGTAAAGGCTGTAACTTAGTGTGAATTTATCTCCATACTTGCCTCCAAGTCTTGTCTCTTGTATGCTCTGCTGGCAAGAGTGAAATCCTTCTCCCATAAATACTGATCTGGGTTATAATCCGCCCTATATGTAGAGAACATAAATGCAGATAAAATGTTAGATAACAGCTGTTAAGGCCTTTGTGGATATCCAGGTTTATAAACTTGTAAAACAAAACCTGGGAGGACGAATGACGAAATTGATGAATTGATCAATCATATTCATATCCTAGAATGTTGTTTCTGGTAGATTGAAACCAAACAAATGGAGGAACAGAAAGCTCATCAACCATTTAATTCCTTACAACACCATTTGTGACCATCTTCTCTTGGCAATGGGAACAGATAACTAACAATGCAGGCCAGAGAATCTCAGAAATCAATAATTCAAGTCTTCCTCTGGAGATACAAGGTGAATAATCACGCTTTGTGTTTAGGAGTTGCAAAAAGACTGGATTGGAAGTTGAAAACTCAATTCAATTGATGGACCTAGCCTTCATTCTTCCACCTCCATTTCATATACAAATCCATACCATGGCCCCCTAAACCCCCAAAAGAAAGGGAAAAGGAAATAGCATTATTAATTACCGTTTGCTACAATAAAAACCTTTAACTGTACATAAAAACCAGCAGAGACGAATTCCCATTTTTTGATAAATGCAAAAAGATCAAGGCCAACAAAATTTCAGATCTCAAAACTTCAAAACTTTCAAATAACCACATAATGAAGTGAAATGTTAGGCTCACGAGTTATTAATCTCAAGACCAGAAACCCAACGGTGAAGATGGAGAAAAGAAGAGAGCTTTAAGGAAATGTGAGTGCTTTTAAGATATAAAAAACATAACTAGGCTTAACAACTGCAATGCTGCTTGAGAAGAGGCAAGAGCTTGACGAAAGAGAGAAAAGTATTATGCATAAACAAAAACAATAAAACTAACTAGTCAACGATAGAGAGAGAGAGAGAGAGAGAGAGAGAGAGAGAGAGAGAGAGAGGGAACAGATAAACTACTGGAATAAAATTAAAGAAAAAAAAAAAGGAAGCTGCTTTGAGCTCCTTTTACTTACTTGACTAATGGGTGTCGTCGGAAACTGGGTACTGGAAGAGAGAGAAAGAGACGCGGAGCTAAGAGAGACAGAGAGGCAACAGCTGCTATATAACTTTTCCTTTTTCGTTTTATTTTTATTTTCTTTTTCTTAACTTTTTTAGTTCACTACCTTCTTTTGTCCGGGTCTTTCTCTTTTGAAATTTTGTTCTTCAATTCATGGAATTTCTGTAAAAATAATTAATACTACTTCTACTAGTAAAAGGACAATTTTGGCATCAACAATAAAAAAGAATTTAGACCAAAATTCCGCTTCAATTAGCAGAAATTTTGTGTTAGCCTTTGGTAAATATTGTATGATAAGTAGTGCTTCTCAACTCATAAAAATGGATTCAAGTTCACAATTGTTCCACATTGCCTTTCTTTTAAGTTTTTCCTGTTCATTGGTCAAGAAAAGCCTCTCACAACCTTTCCATTAAAGATGGCTATTCTGTATGCTTTTCATGATGTGATAGCATGGTATACTAGTGTTGAATATTGATCATCCAAAACCATTTTGCCCTTCAATTTTTTTCTTTTTACCAATATTTTCCCCCTTCAATTCATAGCTGAACATGATATTCCAAAAGATATTACAGGAGATATTAGGTTCATCAGGATTCTTATTGGTTGGAATTTCTAGTTATCTTGGCAAAAATTTGATATTTTTAGCAAATAATTGTTTTTCCACAAGGGATGGTTGTTTGAAACAATTCCAGACCTTGCAAGCTACTCCTAAACTCCTATAAACCAAACAATAAATTTCAGGCTTCCTAGCTGAGAAGGTTCATCATCAGCAAATGGTCCCAATGAATAAATACATGTAAAAGGAATGTGACTGGTGCCCCTGCAACATATGTTTCATACATATGAGACTCTGATCGGGTCTTTATCCGAGTTTATACTTTAGCTGAATCTCTTTATAAGTTGTTTATAAATTATAAGCTTTCTGCTGCTTTCTTTTTCTGCTTGTTTGGCAATTATACCCGTATTTATTTTAAAAACTTCTTATTCAAGTCTATCAGAATATGTTTTGTTTTTTATCATTTACTCACAAATAACTCCTACTTGTAAGGGGAAGCTTAAAACATGTTGTGGACAAAATCTAAAGCTTGTGGCGATTGCTTCCTTTAGTTAAGATTCACTATTGGAGGATCCATACAACTGACCCTAACTTATTTGGGAATAAAACTTGTTGTTGTACTCTGCAAATAACTCCCACTATTGTTTATACATTATTTATCAAACAGCTCAAGCAAACAGATCTACTACTTATCAACCAATTTATAGTCTATAAGCCATTTATCAACCAATTTTCATAAACGATTCACAACTTATTTTTAAGCAACTTATAGTCTGTAAGCAAATTATAAGCAATAAGTCAATAAACATCGGTTATGGTAAACACCCCCTTAGATGGTGTTTGATATTGCTTATGAGCACATTTTAACTTAAAAGCCGGTCATTTACTTGTTTGGCTTTTAAGCTGTTTTTATAAAGCAACAAAATAATGGTTTTTTATAAGTGCTTTTGATAAGCTAAAAGGAGAAAAGCAGAAGCAATGCATTATTTCAGCAATGCATTATTTCTGTTGATGAAGTAGATTGCAATTGCTGGTTAAGAAACATGCCAGCTTCTGTACAAGTAGTCACTCAGTTCATTTGATTCATCGTTTCGTTTCAATGATCATGAATAATGTTAACAAAATGGACTCCAAACGGATCAGTGAAGTGCAGGAAGGTGATATCTTCGACGCTGCATCTTCCAACTATGGTAGCTGGCTGTCCAAAATCTTTGCTTCATAAGCAGACAGATCTCTGGCAAGAATGATCATTTTAACTCTTTCAAGCGCATCACCTTATGTTGATATTGAAGGTATGGAATATCAAAAGGAAGAAAAATTTGTCTAGCTACTAATTTTGCAATTAACCAGAACGCAAGCTTGTATTGTATCTCTTCTCAGCTTAAGGCTTGTTTATCATGTAGTGGTGTTCGATATTTCGTGTCACTTCAAATGGCTGCTAATTTGGTTTTACAATGCCTTTAAGCTTCCAGCCTCCAAGTCCTGCTGATACAAATGCCTGGCAGTGTAACAAACTGGGTCATATGAAGATAAAGCAGAAACTAACAATGTAAACACAGCAGTAGAAAGTAATTCCTTAGTTTTAATATGCATTACTCAGTTTATCAAATATCATCATGTGATTCGAAACAGCTTACTGAACTCCTGAACTATTCCTGATTCATCTTCTTCCAGTTTCATTCCACCCAAACATGTTCCCTACTGCAGTTCAATTCTGAGTTTTAAAAACTCTAATATGTCTTGGACAAATGTCAAATCAATTGACAGGATAACTTTCTCTTTGCTTTGTTTTGTTCATGTCCAAACAAGACAAGTGAGGATACTTATTTTTCCAATTACTTTCTTTCACCCTTGAATCACTTTCATACAAAGTGCTAACCATAACATAACTACAAGCCATTATCTCTATACAGTTACCTCAGTTCAACAAGTTTGTCAAGTAGACGCACTCACATACTGATTGATAAGAATACGTGATAGATCAGATAAATTTAATAAATGAAATCAGCCTAACCTCTTCCCAGGACTTCCCAGTAGCCTCCAGCAAAGCAGCATTGCATGTCTTCAGTTCCACGGACGTGCCAGTAAACATTGAGGCTGCTTCCTCCCACCCTCTATTATGTCCCATGCACCTGCATAATTCACCATGAATTTTCCTTTTTATTTGAGTTTGTTTCGTCTTCATAACCATTTGAATCCACAGCAGTTTCAGATGCTAAAACATAATAGGAACTCAGTAAGATTTAGACAGAATATTCAGTGGATCTCACATGACTGTTAGGATCTCATCCCTAGAATGTATACAGATCGCTTGCTGAAGATGCTCAGCAGTCTGTCCATCCAGAGCAGCAATTGAATAAAAGCTTGAAATGAAATGAACTTCTGCATCCACAAAGCCTGGAACTTGCTCCTGCATTATTCTTAGTGTTTCCCTAGTTCTCGTTGCATCGCTATAGACCCCAAGTAGGAAGTTAAACAAATTAACCACGAATATGCAGGTGATTTAGCAGTAAAATTTCGAACTTTTATTCTTACATCTAACGAAGGAAGAACAAGGAAGAAGAAAAGATGAAACCTTGATAGAATAAGCTGAGGAATCCAACCAAGCTGGTGAAGCTTTTGGGAGACCTTGGCAGCATCAGCTTTTCCATCTTTGCTTAGAGGCCGATCATGATCTGATGGGAAAAACAAAGTCCAAATGCAAAGATAAGAACTTTGTGAACAAACAAGAAGAAAAACCATCCAACTGAAGCAAGAGAGAAATTAAAAGACAAGACCTTTTCTCAAACATTTGACAAGTGAACAGAAAATTGGAGCATTTGTAACTAATCATACTACAAAATAGATAAAGTGCGAAGGAGCAATTAAAATTCACCACGCAAAGAGGGGTTATCCCAGGAACTCTTGGCATGACGAAGGAGAATAAGGCGACGGGCCACCAATTTCGACGGAGTAACTTGAGATTGATCCTCCTCGGTGACGACAGATAAAGAAATAGAGCGAGCTAATAAACATCGACGGGAAGCGGGGTTCCTGCTTCTGCAACTGACTGAAAATGGAGACTTGAGCTTGAAGAACATCAACAGGTTGCAATTTATATTTAAGTTTTGCAGATTCGGAGACAGTGTCGCTTTAGCATTCATCTCCAACGACCCTTTTCTTTCACCTCGCCACGCCGCCGTCTTTTAAAAGCAAATGGAGAGAAGTTTTTTTTTTTTAAAGATTTTACAAAACGCTAGAAGGAGTGAAGCTTGTTTAAAAGCAAATTCTAAAGATAAACTAGATAATTATTAATTCAACTAAAAGATTTGCATTACAAAAATTTCTTATTACAGTACATTTAGTAATAGCAGAATTTGAGATTTTGTTTTTCCTTGTTTAAATTTTATTACAGTTAAAAAAAAATAATAAATTCTACTATTACATTTAATAATATCAATTATTTAATTTTATTTTATTATTAGGAAAATTGTTAATTTAGGTGAAAAATATTTCCTAACATGTCGGGGACAAAAACGTAAAAGTCCATTTTCCTATCTCTACACCCGTCTTTTTATGCTTTCCTCTTCTTCGACTCGAAAATGATGAGGAGGATGATACGACCTTCGGTAGTTTGGATACAGTAATCTCCGGAATCATCATAAGATAATCGGACGAAGCTTCCACAGCGACGGAATCCTCCACCACCACACCATCCATTGGCACCGTCCCTTAGAATCTTATTGGTTTCATTTCTTTCCCTTTCTATTTTTTTCTTTTTTCAATTTCTTTTCGTTTGTTGCAAGGGTTTTATTTAAGATTCAGATCACATCGTTATCTAGGGAGATCTAATTCTTTTTAAACTTTTCTTTTTGCTCGTGAAAGGATGGGCAAAATCAAATTAATATACACCTAATTCCTTTCTCTAATTAATTTCAATTTAATCGTTCTCTTACCTTTATGATTTGCTCTTTAATTTCGTCGTAAACTCTATTTGGTCTCTGTATGCAGTATTTAAACCTAGAAATGTTGTTATTTATTCGGTTTCCTAATTTTTTCTTTTCAATAAAATCATTTACTACAAAAGGAATAATGAATAAATTTCTAGTATAAACCAACTGCTGCAAGCAGTCCCAACATCTGAAAATCCAAAGCCACCTATCAGTTTGAGCAAAAAAGGAGTCTTTTTTCTGTTTTCTGAAGGTTCCCTCACCTTTATTCCATTTGATGAATTTGCATCCAAATTAACTATAACATAGTGGAAAACTTACAAGAATTGGTCATAAAAAAATCTGAAAAAAAAAAATCTTTAATTGCTTTATTGTCTAATATACAATGCAAAATCAAGTATTGTGTGTAGTTCGTTATATGTTTTCTGTTGAACATATGTGCTACCTGTATCGGAGTTCTTTGTATGTCTAAATCTTTTCTAGTTAGCCTTCTTTGCTAGTAAACTACATGTTGTATGTTGAAAAAGGGTATCAAATTGCTTTCGTGTAGATTATCTATTTACCATCCATAGCTCCTTAGCAGGTGTATTAAATTTCACAAGAAGGCTTGAATCCTCATAGACTGCTCTGCTTAATGTCCAAAAATATGTAATCTAATACACTATAGAAGTTTGAAGAGAATCCTAACTCCTGTCTGAAATATTCTGCATCAAATAAGCACCTGCTTCACCTGTTGAGGTGATGAGCTCATATTAGGAATTGCAATGGCTTCCATCCACATCTAATTAGAAGAGGCCAAGTAATTCATTAGTTAAGTGGATATCATACTCCAAAAATGTTGAGAAGTTATATTTAGGCACAAGTCGTTGAGATCAACTGCTTGTCATTTTTTGGAATTAAAGAAATGTGTGATATTCAGGCTTGCACAAATGATATCTTGAATAGTTTTAGTGAAAGGTTCATATGCATATTGTTACACACTCATGACTTATGTTTCCACAGGTTCTTTGCTGCAAACATGTCCCAATACCAGGGAGATGAAATGGATTACATGGCAGATGATTATGAGATGGCAGAAGTTGAAGATGATGTTTATTTCCGTGGTAGAATCATGGGTGATTCAGAGTCTGATGATGACGATGATGAATATGATCATTTGGTTTGTTTTTCCCTATACCCTTCTCTTTTTTCTCTTCCCCTGCTAGTATACGTTTAGTCTGATTCATGGGTGGGTGTATTAGTTATGTGATATATATTTATATATAGTCTTTGGTAACAAATTTTTTGTCCCAATTTTTTATGTTGGAATGGTGTTGGTGGATGGTTTGTGCAGGATAATAAGATAACAGATACATCTGCTGCAGATGCAAGAAGAGGAAAAGATATTCAAGGGATTCCTTGGGATAGATTGAGCATTTCCCGTGAAAAGTACAGACAAACCAGGCTAGAACAGTACAAGAACTATGAGAACATCCCTCAGTCAGGAGAAGGTTCAGAAAAGGTAAAATATTTTTCTCTTAAGATGTAATGGTAGTGGACTTGCAAATGTTGCTGAATGTTTCTCTTTGACATTGTGCTTATCATGTTATGGTCTCAGGAATGCAAGCCGACAAAGAAGGGAGGGATGTACTATGAGTTTTGGCGGAATACCAGATCGGTGACATCAACAATCCTTCATTTTCAAGTATGCTGATTCATGTTCCTGTCTGCCTCTTTACATGGTTTTCCTTTCATTCTAGATGTATTAAAGCAAAGCAAAGATAACTGCAATCATTTTCAAATTCAAAATGATTGACGGGAGATTTTTTTTTTCCCTTTTGGCTCGTGCAGTTACGGAACTTGGTTTGGTCAACAACAAAACACGATGTCTATCTCATGTCGCATTTTTCTATTGTTCATTGGTCATCTTTAAGTTGCAGAAAGACTGAAGTTCTGAATGTTTCAGGCCACGTGGCACCATGTGAGGTACACAGTTCTTGGTTACTCGTGAAATTAAATTCTCTCTTAAATCTCAATTGTTCATATCTTTCCCTCCCTTTAGTGTTTTTATTATGAAGACATAGATTGTGTTCTTCACCCTATTTTTTCTTTTATAGAAACACCCTGGAAGCCTTTTGGAAGGATTTACTCAAACCCAAGTTAGCACACTTGCTGTGCGGGATAAGTTGTTGATTGCTGGGGGATTCCAGGGAGAACTTATTTGTAAGGTAATCTTTTTTATATACTGATGTTGTTTGAATAAATTTCCTTCTATTGGTCACTTTTGCTGTTATAATAGGATAAAGAAGTTTTAATTGATTGATAAATGCGGCATTTTCATATATGAGACATTTTAAGTTACGGATTGTATAGGAAGCATAGCCAATGTTTTTACTGTAAGGGCAAATGCTTCGAACAAGTATATAGTTGTGTTACCATAGCCAATTTTTCATTTGATGCTTTATTAGATGGTTTTGGTGTAAGATTATGGCTTGTTCCAATTGTATGTTATAAAGAATGGGCATAAGTTGCTTGTTTGTATGTTGGGAGCAGCATTTAGATCGCCCAGGAGTTAGCTTCTGTTACAGGACAACTTATGATGATAATGCAATCACAAATGCAGTTGAGATTTATGACACTGCCAGGTTTTTTCTTTTCTTAGTCATACCTGTATTTCTTGTTTTCAATTCCTTTTTTTTACCCTATTTGTTGATCATGGTAACCCAACAATCTAATATCAACACTGTTACAGTGGCGCGACTCATTTTATGGCTTCAAATAATGACTGTGGAGTTAGAGATTTTGACATGGAGAAATTTCAACTTTCTAAGCATTTCTGCTATCCTTGGCCAGTTAACGTGAGTACCCCGTTCATATTTACAAGGATTTGCGCATTGTTAGCTACTTTTTGTAATAACTACTTATTGGATCTTCTCCCGGCCATAATCTTAGTTTATTCTTCTGAAGAAGTTTTAATTACATCTAGTTTCTTCCAATCATCAATGTCTTTCATTGTGCTCATGCTCTATGCTGGTTTAATCTAGGTGTCCTTTCTTCTAGTCATTCCATTGAAATAATGTTCTCAGAACAGCATAACCGGTTAAGAAACTGAAATTTGTTTATTATATTTGAGAACAGAGATGTATAAATTGAATCAAAATGAGGTCCAAGGGTCAACTTCCTGACTTTAATTTCAGATTGCTATATCAATTACTATATTGTTCCTGCAATAATTACTCCTGCTAATTAAGTTGCCTGTAAATCTGTCATGAGATTTCTTCACAACTCAATATAACATTTCAGTTTTTCTGCGTGTGTGTGTGTGTCTGTTTTTCATCAACGCTAGAAAAGAAAAATAATATGTTAACACGTGAAAACCATTTCTATGGAACCAGATCTTGGCCTTTCTTTTTAGTGTAGGGTTGTCTCTGCTTTTCGGGGATAGAATCCATATGATAAATTGATGTTAGAGATGGAATATCCTGCATATGATGTTTGAATTAACTTGCAAGCATTTTTTCCATTTGATGCTTTAATGTGTTCTTTTGGTGCAATTTCTGTTTGCAGCACACCTCTCTGAGTCCTGATGGGAAGCTTCTCACCATTGTTGGTGACAATCCAGAGGGAATGCTAGTGGATTCTCAGACAGGGAAGGTAATCCAGTACTTGTTTATTTCTCTCTGTCAGAAATCTTTCTGTATGTTTTTACTTTTTAGGCAAGGATTTCCACTTAATTGAAAATCTTCATCATTGTAGAACATTACACCCTTATGCGGACACTTAGATTTCTCATTTGCATCTGCGTGGCATCCTGATGGCCGCCTCTTTGCCACTGGGAATCAAGACAAGACTTGTCGTGTATGGGACACTCGAAACTTGTCAAAATCTGTTGCGGTGCTCAAGGGCAATTTAGGAGCCATTAGATCAATTCGTTTTACATCTGATGGGCAATTCATGGCGATGGCAGAGCCAGCTGATTTTGTACACATCTATGATGTGAAAAATGGGTTTGAGAAAGAACAGGAGATTGATTTTTTTGGGGAGATCTCTGGTGTGTCTTTTAGCCCCGACACAGAATCCCTCTTCATAGGAGTTTGGGATCGCACATATGGAAGCTTACTTCAGTACAACAGATGCAGGAATTTTACATATCTTGACTCGTATCTCTGATTTAACATGTGTATATTTAGTTGTGAGTTGACACTGGCAATTTGAATGTGAGGATGTTGCGTCCAACATAAATGTAATTGAACAAAGGTGACATACCTCATGTTACATTCATTACAAGATGGGCTGCTAGAAAAATGCTACTGCTGTTATGGTTCTTGGGTTTAGAATAATGCTAGCAGCATTGTATGAAGAACTAGAAGGAAACAAATTTGGAAGACTGGACAGTACATGGGGTGTGACTTTTAGTACAAGTGTTGTAAAATGATGGGGAGAATGTAGGAAGGCAGCATGACAGACTTAGGGTGCACACCCTTTCATTTTATTTTTTATAAATTTTTCCTAATATATTTACTTTTTTGCTCCTAAAACTGTAGCTTCTATTCATATTTGAGGTGAAATCAGTGAGTGAAATGTGTACGTGCTATTGAACAAGGTGTTGTAGGTTCATGGTTTGAATGATGTAATGAGCAGCGGATTCAATAACCAGTACCGCAGTTTGAAATCATATGGATTAATTTAGATATGAATATAGTTATTTTGTAAATGATTTGTATTCAGAATTAAAATTTTCAATCCAAAAGCTAATAAATGGTTTTAGATAGCCTAAATAGTTTCGAGGCTCAGTTCTAAGAAATGTACTATTGGTTTATTATTTTTTAATGAAATTAAAAAATAATAAATTATTACAAAATGATAAATAAGCATTCTAAACTAATATATTCTTTAGAAATCCATTATCTATTCATATATAAACAAAAAAACAATAGGTTTAGTAAGATTAATTAGTCTAGCGGATACAAAAGCTCTATTTTAAAAATAGAGGAATAAAACTGTCTATTTCAATAAATTTCAGAGATAACTTTATAATTTTCCATTTACTAATTCATAAATTTACAGATAAGAAACATTGAGGAGATATGAAGTAGCACAACTGAGAATAAGATGAAAGAAAAAATTTTTGAAGATACTTAATTTATGATTCATGTTTGACATCGTGGGCTTGAAATTTATATCAAAATTCGAGGAATCTTGCTAAAATCTCAAAAAGGTGTAGCATTACATTGATAAATAGTAAAACTAAAGTTTCAATCTTTATCACAGTCTGCCTTAGAAATCTGTTGGAGAATACTTTCCGCTTCAGCTTCAAGTTGTTGCATACGTTCATCAAAAGCGGCCACCAATTCAGGATTGAAAACTACACTGTCATTGCATCCATTTGGTGTAATCCCTGAGCATGGTAAGGTGTAGCTGCCAAATTTCGGAGTGACATGATTAGCAGCTCCACCAGAGTGAATCCATTCCCTGAGGCTTGCAACTGTGCTGAATTCAATGGTATGTGGAATTTCAAGCGGGTCGAGACCTTTCGCTACCATCTTTCTTTTACTTGCCTTATTTCCTTCTTCAGGCTCAGCCTTCAATTCCTTAGGTACCAAAGTGTCATCTTTTAACTCCAGCTTCACATCAGAGAAGCTAGTTTTTTGAAGCATCATGGCATCAAATTCCTCAACCGTGTGGAAACTCCTAGCTCGTCCCACACTCCTATGATTCAACTCTTGCAGGTTATCATGTTCTGTACAGGAATGAAAGCTTCTGGATCGTTTAGATATAGGAGGTGTTGGTGTACTAGTACTAGTGTCTCCTCCTTGTTCTGCATTTGACAAAAACTCCCATGTATCGAAGTTAATCATTAGTGTGTTATGGTCAGCAAGCGATTCCGGTTTTGGTTTTTTATCTGACCTGAGTTTGGGAGCTATTGTATTGGCTGTATAAACAAGAGTGAGGAACTTATCATTTCTATCTTGCATTCTTTGGCTCAGTTCTTCCTTTAAACTCATTGATCTTGGCATCAGTTTCGAGGATATACATCCCATTTTCGTTGATATTTGTCAACTCTTCAGCTTCAGCCTCAGGGGTTGGCCAAAGTCAAACTAATCTGTTACAGAAAGGAGAATTTACCCTCCAACTGGTTCTGAAATATAAGAGGTTTAGATTCTAATATATTCAATTCAAGTTAAGGATCTCACCAGTCACTTTAGTACTTAACCAGCTAATAGGTGACGGAAAATGGACGTATTTTCAGAACAAGACCCTTTTTCCAGTTGTGGGTTGAAACTGAAACATATGAAATAGGTGAAAAAGTGATCAGCACATTGAACAATCCAGATTTTGAGGAAAAGTTTGTTTATTTTTCCTTAGAACCAGGCGGAAAGGCAATGGAAAAATTAAAATATTGAGACATATGCTAGCCAGTAATACCCATTGCTATATAATAAAGTTAAAAACTTAAAATATTTCAGCTTCCACCTGCCACATACCTGTTGAGGAATATGCCTGATCTGCGATGTTTGATAGCTTAAATTTGAACATGGACTTTGTACCTGGTGAAGAATAAGTTTGATATACAATGGTTGATTGCTTAAATTTGAACACAGAACACAGACTCTGTATTATCAAGTGGGTCAAAGAAGAAATGTGTGGAGGACCCTGCAGTTAGGTAGATTAGTTATTTGCTATGCTAATTGAATCATGAACCCATAACCAAATTCTTAATAAAGTATTCATTTTTTCAACTTTTATTTAATGAAAAGTCAAGATTCTTGGCTGGAATTGTTAGCGTGGTCTTTTTAATACTGTCATTTTTGGTTTTATGTAAATATTAAAATGGAGAGATGAAATATTAGGTTTTGACCATTAATTAGTAGGCTTCACATTGATTAATGCAATCATTTACTTCTTGATTGGTAAGTTTTGACATTAGATTCTATACTGGGAAACTATTTTTAACTTCTGCAATATGGACTACACTTGGCTACACATGGGGCACCTAAACTTTTTTGTGTAGCATTCTAACAATAAAATGGAAAACTTGGGCTCAATGTCCACAAGCCTAGCAAGCATTTAAAGCTAGAACTAAAGAAAAAAGAGGAATGGCATAAAATGGGAGAGGAGATACAGAGAAAGAAATCATACATTTTCAACAATGATTAATTTTACCTGCAATCATACGTTTTACCAAAGATCTTTCAAGTTAAATATCACAATTACACAGGATAGAAGTAAATAAGCACAACATTGTGAACAATCTTGCATGATTATTCCAAAAATTAACTACAAATCAAATGAAACAAAGCCTATTCCACTGTATTCCATCTCCCATGGTTCGTAATATTTTACAGTTCCTTGTCATATTCATGTTATATAGATTGCAAATAGCAACCGTATTGTCTTGGACAACAAACTGATCAATGGCAGCCTCGGGGAGCAAACCCGATTCTCGAAACAGAAACATCATAAGCAACACTATATGTTTGTTGTTGATGATTCCCAATGATAGCAATTTGGTTGCTACTTGCAAAGGCCAAACAAGCGACACCTTTTTCAGCTTCTATCAGGATGTTTGGACCTCCAAGAGTGAGGTCTGCGCCCCCCTGAAATATCATCTGAATCTCAGGTACAGCAGACATGCTCTTCAGACTTCCTTTGAAGCATGTGTCCAATATAGAATAAGCAGGGGCTTGAGCATACCTTGTGGACATGACCTTTACAAAGGCTTGACGCAGTGCCGCATATATGGACGATGGTAGTCTAGTAATAACAGTTCCAGAGTCTATGATGGTGGGGACCTGGTACTGGGCAGCAGATAGTCCCAAAGGCTTACCAGCAACAGTAACGGCTGCTAGTCTCAGATGGTATAGGGTAGGATTCTGAGAGTTAGTGATCATGGGAGTGAACTTATAACCCGATAGAGAAATCTTCCCGATGGACAAGAAGCCTCTTCCAGAGGCTGTAGGAAGACAGTAGGAGAAAGCATATCCATACTTGGCTGACAACTGGGCTAACATTGATAGCTTGTCACGGGCAAGCCCTACAATACCTGCTGCTCTTCCAAATAGCCCTTCATTGTCCTGCCCACAACCATAAGTGAAACTATGCAAGGTCTGTGATGATGTCAAGGTCAATTGATCTTGACTCAAGTAGCCAATTGAGTAAGATGCATCGCCATAGCTGGCTGTGTACACGCATTTATTACCCTTAGCAGCACAAATGGGGTCATTTAAAGTGGCTGCCTTAAGCGAAGAGCACTCGGGCGTATTGCAAGATAGAATTCTGTAAGTCTTCGATGCAGAGGGCTGAAAGAGGGGATCTACTTGGCTATGACAATATTTAGTACAGGGTTGGCACTGAAGCCAGGACAGAGAGCTACCCGTGTCAAGAATCATGGAATAGTACCTGGGAGGGGAGCCAAGACCCACCTTTACATAGTAATTTCCAGACCCAATAGAGAGACCAGGATTCAATGGGATGCTTCCTGAATTTGCATCCAAGAGATGTCCTGATTTGTGATGAGTGGTACCTTTCTTTGCTATGTTAGTAAAATATGCTACACGACCTTCATCATATGAGATCAAATCACTAAGAGATGAGAAGGAAGAGTTGGGAGACAGAGAAGAGCCAGGCCCATGCACATGATACAAATTGAGCTGTATGCTGGACTGGTTCGCTGATAATTTATGTTCTGCGAAATTGCCATTTGTCATATGAAAAACACACAAAAACAAACGCTGCACACTTGATTCATGATTCTAATAAGCAAATATTATTTCCAAAGATTAACATATCCACTCAAAAGCTTACAGAGAAGACAGAATTACGTACCCTGAAATTCTGCCAAGGAAGACGTTGTAAGAAGCAGACAGCAAGTAAGAAACCAGACCAATCCCATCTTTTTGGAACTTGTGCAGCTTATGCTCTTCCTTGATTATTATTATTTAAACAAGGAGAAATTAAGCAGCAGTAGGAGTCCCCTTACTCTTGTTGTAGGGGAGAACATAAATGAGTAAACAGGCTTTCGCATCATAATTCATAAATGACGATAGATTAGTTGGAAATTAGTGAAAGCCGTCACATTATGCCAACCAACAGTCCTTGAACAAGTTGGGAGACGGGAGGTGCATTTATAGCTGCCACGCAGACTCAATGGAGACATTATTGCATCTTTTTTGTTTGGTTGATTAAAGATTGTTCCCTGTCCCTCGCTGTATGGCCATTGCTTACTGCCAAATAGTAGAATGCAAGTATTACACACTCACAGACTTGTATCTGGGCTTCAACTGTAGCCTCAAAAGTTAAAAAACATCTTGGGTTGCAAAACCGTCATCGACGTACTGATAGTGTAAATGCCAAAATCAGTGGGCCGGATGGGGAGGGACAAGACTTAAAAGTTGTCAATTAAGACGACCCACACACATAATGATCAATAAGATCATATTTAGAGATGAGAGGCTCTTAAATCACAGCTTCATAATTATTGCCAATGAGTGTACCATAATATGCAAAATTATACAACTTGCCCAAGTTTTCATGGATCATGCCAATTACCATTCATATTTTAGGCATGGACTTTTTATCCCTTCTAGCTAGATAAATTAACAGAAGCACTTGATATAAATTCTCATAGACTACTTTATGAGATATGACAATGTAGATTTGACTTCTTAGCAGATGAATCCAGATTGATTCTACTTTGAATCATCTAATCACCCATTTGCCATTCTTTTACTTCAATAAGAATTCAGAAAGCAGGTGTGTTTGCTCAACAGGAAAGTGAGAGAAACTGGGATAAAGTTGCACAGTAGAGTACAGGAGGAAAGTATAGAACATAGAAAAGAAGAGAATTAAAAAGAGAATACTGCCTTTCTTGTTGAATCCATTGCTATTTATATCCAACAAAACAGAAGCAGTTACAACATAGAATATATGTTCTATCTCGTGTACTGTTTTAATTGCTTTGTAATTAGAAAGATTGGCTAAGGACATAGAAAAGAAGAGAATTAAAAAGAGAATACTGCCTTTCTTGCTGAATCCATTGTCATTTATGTCCAACGAAACAGCAGCAGATACAACATAGAATATATGTTGTATGTCATGTACTAATTAATTGCTTTGTAACTAGAAAGATTGGATAAGAACATAGAAAATAAGAGAATTAAAAAGATAATACTGCCTTTCTTGTTGAATCAATTGCCATTTATGTCCAACAAAACAGCAGCAGTTACAACATAGAATATATGTTCTATCTCAATACTGCTTTAATTGCTTTGTAACTAGAATGATTGAATAAAACACCAAGTAGCTGCTGGAATGAGAGGTCCCAGATTAAAATGTATCCTAATTGAGACCAGTCTTCTTTATCCGTCTTTCTACAATGTCACATCTTCAACAGCCTCAACAGCATTTGCATAAGCATTCTCCACCTATTTTATACTGTTCTTCTATATATTGTACTACCCAGGGACACCCAGGTACCAGCTAACAATTTAGCATGGGATTCAATCACATTCCAGACTCCAAATAAGCAGGAAGCTCCAGCACTTGAATTCAAATGCAATGACTTATGACTAGTTAGCCTTCAAAATTTATGATTCAACAACATCGAGAACTCCAATTAAACAAGAAGCCCTGGCGCGGAATTAAACTAAATAATGTATGACTCTCATCCCAACTTGCAAGCAATGATCTTTATTAATGTTAAAGTTCTAATTAAATTTTCCTCTGACCTACATGTTAAGTGGGTGAATATTTAAAGATATTATTATTCTCATGGTTGAAAAGAACAGATCTTGTTTTTAATAAAAAGTAAACCATGTAGGAAAAGCTGAAGGGTATTATATTTGAAGTTATGTGATAATCTCATCCCCAAACTGCACTAGAAAAGACACCTAAGGATTTCCATCTGCTGCTTAATTAGTTAACAAGTAAAGTTAGGCAGCAATCAGATGTAAACATCCATACAATACGTAGATTACTCATGCTCAAACTAAACTTAATAATTGAAACAGATTGTAGCTCAACCAGTTTAAGTCAATGGCTTGTCATACATGACTCAATACGAATCTTAAGCTTATAGAAACATGTGTAAGGAGTGAGAACAAACCTGGAAATTTTACAACAAAAAATAAACTGAGTTAAAAGAGCATCACCGCCGAAAGGCATTGCTATTACCCGCTTCAAACTTTCCTTGTGAATAATGTGTTCGGCGACGAACACTCTCTTCTATGGTTGAGCTTCCCCCCTTTTCAGTACCATAAACACTTCTCTGAGCCGCATCCAGGAAGTTTCTACCACCAGAAATGCTAGCACGGTTAGCTTCCTGAGCATCATCATCCTCAGCTTTCTTCAAACGTTTCCACCTTTGCTCTTCATGCAACTCAGCATTCATTTCCATCTCACGTAGTTTAGCAGCTCTTTCCTCTTCCGAAAGTTTAGGAGCAACTTGGCGTTTGTAGCGTGAATCACGGCCAACTGCCCTAGAAGAATCATAAGATCTTCCTCCCCTAAGCCTTTCCGATTCCCTTTCCTTTCTATAGGTGAAACTTCTGTCTACCCTTTCTTTTCTATCAACATCAGGATTTGTCCACTCTTCCAAAGAATGCTTCTCACCATTTAACTTGTCATGATTCTTCTTGGTGTCCTGTTTACCATGATTTTCTGCAGCTTTTGACTCTGAGAAGTCGCTGGGAGACTGGTGTCTGTATTTAGAGTCCCTAGAGCTATTATTTCTTTTTCGTCTTTCTCTTTCACTTGATTTGTCACTGGAAATCACATGTGCATTATGCTCATAATGTTTAGAACCCTTATAATCATCCACTCGAGGCTTATGCTTCCTTTTCCTTTTGATGTAAGAGTCTTCAGAATCAGATTTTGCTTCTGATGGTGAATACTTGTGATGCTTTGCACTGCCATGATCATGCTTCTTTCGACGTTCTGTTTTATCTTGAGTTTTTTCCTCTTTATCCGCTTCAACCTAAAAATTACATGAACATAAGAGTATGACCAGAAAATTTATCATCCAGTCAGATCACAATTCACTTTTCTCATTGCAATATTTTGCATAAGATTCTAGTCAATAATATTTGCTTATCTCTAATTAAAATTTTCTTCCATGAATGAATTGATATTCTACTCAATACAAACAAATTTTTTAACCATGAATAATGTAAAAGAGAGAGAAAAAAAAAAAAAAAACAGATACTCAATAGTATCATTCTTCTTGAGTTTTCTGGCTTAGGAAATTCCCTTAAGAAAAAAGGTGTCCAGTAGGATGGTGTACTATGAAAAGTAATTGATATCACTTTCTGGGGTTCAATAAAGTTCTGCACTTTCAAAAACTAATACACCTAACAGGCAATCTGAATGCAACATGCAATAAGTGAACTCTTATACTAGGCAGGGAGTCAGGAACATTAGTCAAAGCTTTTGAAACAAGATTATACTGGAATAGTTAAAGAAATAATGCTTCCTAGGTTTGAAGTGGGTTTTGAAAGTATAAATCACACATGTAGAGATGTATTCCTAGTAAATGCAAGAAGCAACCGTGAATGAAAAGAAACACTTACTGATTTGCGGATAAGGGCCATTTGGACGGGGTTGTTCTTGATTCGGGCAAGGGCTTCTTGCTCCCGCTGGCGAATCAAAAGCAGAGGATCAGAATGAAGTTTCCTCCAAGAGTCATTGGCAGAATGAGGCTTGTCCTCGAATAATGCTCCAAGTGCAGACGACTGCTTGCCAGCGGGAGCAGAAGAGGATGAACCGTCGGTGTTCTTGTTGTTGCTGAGAGTGGTTTCCTCAAGCGCCTTGAATGCTACTCCCGAACCTCCAGCAGAGCTACTGCTACTTTTTCCAACAGCAAGTCCGGAATCGTAAAGAAATTCCAACCTCTCCTGCCTCCTACATGATTTACCAAACGAAATTAGTCCTTTTTTCCCCGAAGAACCCTAACCTAGCTTTTAATTAATTAAATTAATTCAGAAAAGGAGCAGTGTTGAAATGGAACTTACGGGACTAGACCGGCTTGTTCCTGAAGAAGGCGAAACTCGGTGCGCTCTCGTTCTTCCTGAATTTGTTTGCGAAGCTCTTCCAATTTCTTCTGCTCGGTGTCGTGCTTTTGCTCCGCCTTCCACACGTTCTCTATGTTCCTCAGGCTCCCGGTATGCCATCCCTTCTTGTTCAGAAACTTTAATGCCATATTCACGAACAATCCGCCACAGGAAGAAGATAGATCGAGAGTCAATAAAGAGTTTGGGAGAAGGATCGGCGTTGATATAGAAATTACTCGCCTTTTCACGGTCGAGCAAAGAGGCGGCCGCAAAAGATTTGATGTATTTGGCCTAAAACATTAATTCACCCGTCAACGTTACAATTTTTTTTTTTTTTCAATGGAATATCTAATAAGTATCATTTTGGTCCTTAATTTTAAAGGAAAGATTCAAATGGTGCTTAGAAACTGCAGTTTCAAACTCCAAATGGAATGTGTTAATTTGATAAAAGAATCAATACTTGAAGTGTGTATTTGTGTGCACGTAAACTCTTTATTGACTCTCAATCTATCAACGGATGAAGAAGTTGTTTTAATAAATTTTTTTAATTAGTAGTAGTCGTATGAAAATAGAACCAATTGAAAATATGGCCATGTTTGCTTTATTGGAAGCAGTAGAGAAACAAAAGTAACCTTTATTATGAATTCGGGGTATATGTACGTGTACAAAGGGAAAATATGATTCTTTGACTAAAATATTACATTTTTGCTATGAATCGTGAAAAAAGAAAAAATTGAATGCATCATATCAATAAAAGTGACATAAAAACGAAAGCAAAAGATGTTAAGCAGAAATTCTCAGGCTGAAACTGCAAAAAAACGAACACCTCTGCAGTTAGGAACCATCAAATTGATAAAATGTAAGCAAGCAATGAATTATTGCCCATCTCTCTGGATTCAACCACCACAGATTTGATTAAGTTGAATAAGTTGAGCAAGTAAGCTGCACTCCTCCACCTGAAAAAGCAAGCAAGAAGAGATGTCAGAGACATCAAATTATTGCCCAGCTCTCTAGATTCGACCACCGCAGATTTGATTAAGTTGAATAAGTTGTACAAGTAAGCTGCATTCTTCTTAATACAGTTCATTCTGAGTGTTTCATTAACCTGTGATGTATATGTCAGAGACATAAGATGCCCGCATTCTTCAACCAGTGCCTTTTCTCCTCCATACACCCTAGTTAAAGCAGAAATCAAAATTTCCAACTCTCCAGCCTGCATTAGGGAAGCAAAAAGTGAGAATTGGGATTGGATATCGAGATTAAGGAAACCAGTGAGAATTTACATTAACTCCAAAAAAAACTAACCTTTGGCATAAAGCTTTGAACATTGAGGGCTATTAAATCCATCAACTTCATTGCAGAGTTCAATGCCTCTCCAACGTCCCTTTCATCAGCCTGTAATACATAAAGAAGGTTAGGTCAAAAGTACTCATAGCTAAGGTGATCTAATCCTGTATAGTGACATTTTATTCTTGAGTTACTTGTATTGAAATAGAGAAAATAAAAACATACTCTAACATTCCCACTTATTGGAAGTCTTATTGATGCATTCCATAATGCTTGAATTGCTTCTAACAGAGATGCTGAATAATCCTCTTCCAGGGTACACCAATCTTCCAGATATGGCAACTAATGAAACAAAACACATTTCTGAGAGAAAATATCTTCTCATTCAAAACAACTCATCATCTTTCTTTTTAAAAAAAAAAAAAAAAAAAAAAAAAAAAAAAAAAAAAAAAAAAAAGAAAAAAAAGAATACAAAAGTAAA
>CANUEY010285066.1:0-10698 GCA_948099555.1 Croton setiger
TATATATATATATATATATATATATATATATATATATATATATTATATTGATTAAGATAGTAGATTGACGAATAATTTTAAGTACTCATTTGGATTCATGTGTTCAAAACTTAATGGATAATAAAATATCTGACTTTTAAAGTTGAAAAAGTACTAAAATTTTCTATCATGGGATCATGTCAAATCAAGTAATCATTCTTTCATATTCAATATCCATTTAAAATTTATATTTTTAACAACCCTTATGCAATGTTAATACCTCATTTGATTTAGATATAAAAAAAGATAAGTAGAATGAATTGTAAGAGATCATGATGATTTGGTGAATTGTGTTGCTAATTATTTAGGACCAAGTTATATTGCGTTAATGACAGAAAAATTGACAATAAGGGAGGCATTATCTTGGTTAAAAGGAAAAAATTTTATAGCACAAATTTACTTAAAAAACTGATTGTTTACAGGCAGTACTTGCGTTGAGGTTATCTAATCTAGATTTTGCTTATTTTGAAAATCTAATTTTGAGATTGTAAGTAATTGTAGAGTCTTTCTTCTCACTTATGATGAATTTTGTGAAGCGATTAGCAAATTAATATGCACATAATTTGGCACATGTATCTATTGGTTGTATGGAGTGGTCAAATACTCCTCTAGATTATATTTTACTTTACATAACGATATTAATGATATAATAGGGTTAAATGATATATGTAAATATGTTTTTAGACGCTCATTTTTAATTGATACTATTATTGAGCTCAATTACGTGAAAAGTTTAATTTTGACCTTTACATTTTCAAAAAAAAAAAAAAAACTTATAAAAGTAGTTATATTTCAAATTAATATATTGATAATAACATATTTATATATCAAAGTAAAGAAAAAGCAAATAAAAATCATCAAAGTGCACTTCTTTAATTTGAAGAGGAGAAATTTTTTTCTGTGAATAAGAAAAATTGAGTTCTTAAATTTTGAAAAAAATCAAATTCTTTTCTTGACCATAAGTACTTATCAGAATTAGAACTAAATGGTTAAGATGGTGTCTTAATAAGGTTATTACTTGCCATGATTATAAAAACATATCAAATTTTTATATTTATGGAACAAAACATATCAAATTTTTATATTTATGGAACAATAATGTAAGTAACATTATTTACAATGTAATTATGAAAATGACGAATGTGAGTAGGAGTCTACTAATATTTTTAAGATTTATACCATATAATAATTGAATTATGATAGAAAAAAAATAGAATGAATTGATATAGATTAAATATGTAATTTTTTTAATGCAATTCCGCGCATTGCGCGGGTAAAAATTCTAGTATATATGTAATTTTTAAGTTTGGTTTCATTCAAGATATTTTTTTTATATTTTCTAATCAATTTTCAGCGAGACAAACTCATAGCATCTAACTAGTAATATAATCAAAATTAAATATGTTATGTCAATTAAAATATTTAAGTCAATTTATTGGCTAATTATACTCAAGGTACTCAAATTTTTACTCTTATTTTTGTATGATACCCAATATTTTATCCTCATTTGAGCATTATATTTCTACATGGTACTCAAAACTTTGCTAATTTTTTTTTATTATAGATGGAAAATGAGATCAATTATGAATTGAATAATTTAATTATTGCAAATCTAATTTGATTGTTACAAAATATAGATAATAATTTTGTGATTTATATGCAAATTATCTTTTTTTTATTACATTATTCTATTCATAACATATTTCATTTTATATTTAACACATAGAAAAAATTACGAGTTTCTCTCTGAGTTTTACCATATTTAACGATTTTCTCCATGTATTTTTTAAAATGTACGATATTTTTTCTATGTTTTTATTTCGTTCAACGATTTAATCGTTCCGTCTATTTTAGCCTATTTTTCTATTAAAATTATAAAAAAATACCAAATTAACCTTAGGTTTATTATTTTATAAAAAATTGCGATTTTCTTTGTGTTTTAGACATATTCAACGATTTTTTTCCCGTATTTTAAAAAATGTATGATCTTTTCTCTGTGTAATTCCATCTAAAAATTTTGTTCTCCCATTAGAAAGTCAACAAAATTTTCCATTAAAAATAAGTCATTATACTAATTTATTGTAAAAATGATGCGTCACTTTTATTAAAAAAAAAAGTACATTGTGCTATTGAGAGATGATGTTATATTGCTTGTTTTCAGAAAACATAATTGATTAACAAAAATTAAATTGTGAAAATTTAGTTCCATTATATAATGGAATCCGATCGATAATTCCATTATATTTTTAGTTTAACAAAATTTCTGCCCAATAATAAGATGAGAGTCATCCCTCCATGCCTATCTACAACTTGTTTACGTAAAACCTACGTTTGTTTTTTAACCCAAAAAATAATCATTAATTTGCAAGAAACAAGAAATAATAATAATAATAACGTAATTAAGCATAAATTAATCAAGCACGTGGTTTGTTTAACTCTGTTCTCTTTAACCCGCAGAACACACATGGCAATGGCAATTTCGTTATTATACTAAACCCCAGTGTCATTTCCATAAATTCCTACTCTCTTCTTCCTCCTCCTCCTCGGTCCCATCGACGAACAAATCCGAGCCTTCAAAAGTAAAACCACACGCACTTCACTAAAACACAAACACCACCTTCCTCTCCGACACGATTCCAACTTTGTACTTTTGTCTTCAGCTTCTCTTCTAGCTTGAAGATGATGCTGAAACTACCCTGCACTGCGCCGGACCAAATCTATTCTCTTTCTCCTCAATGTAGATTCCTTTCTCACCATAACCATTTCAAGTCTCGCCGCTCTTCAAACGCTGTCGTTTGCTCTCCTTCCCTTGCCCCTATAAGCTCTTCTATTCAGGCTGTTGGAGCTGCTTCTAGTAAAGTTGAATCTGGATGTCAGAGCTTGGCTGACCGCCTTCGATTAGGCCATTTGACGGAGGATGGGTTCTCTTATAAGGAGAAATTTATTGTTCGGAGTTATGAAGTTGGGATTAATAAAACTGCTACCGTCGAGACAATTGCTAATCTTTTGCAGGTATATATATCTTTTCAATTTCAATTTTGCTTTTTTTTAATCAAGTTTAGTTTATTATTTTTTTTTAATTGTTTGATGCATGTGTTTCATTCTAATTTATTTGGCATTCTGAGTTGTCTATTTATTTTTGTTTAAGCATTGAAGGTCATTTTCCAAATTGAATTCTGGAAATTGTAGATAAATTTGGGATTTTTGGAATCTGGGTATGCTTAGTTTTGATTTTTCTTCTTAAACCTCAGATTTATTTTGCGAGTTTTACGGCATCTGGGAAGTGTCTAAACTTTCTTTGTTTACCTGTTTAACCGTTTACCGAATAAATTTTTTTTTTTTTATTTCTGTTAGTTTTTAGGAGTTCATGCCTAAATCCATCAGTCTTTTTATTTGCTGAAATTGTGTTTTCTGCTACAAGGGAAACAATAAGAAACACATTGAAATCCTTAAATTTTTTTTATTGAATCAACGGAACCTAAAATGTGTTTCAGGAGGTTGGGTGCAATCATGCTCAGAGTGTTGGATTTTCAACTGATGGATTTGCTACAACCCCCACCATGAGGAAGCTACATCTCATATGGGTGACTGCTCGTATGCACATTGAAATATATAAGTACCCTGCATGGTGCGTTTCCTCTCTACCTCATCCATTATGTTTCTGGAAGTTTTGGCCTTTGTCTTGCAATTTCTTTTAGCTGTTAAATTGTGGATATTTTGTACAGGAGCGATGTAGTTGAAATTGAAACATGGTGCCAGAGCGAAGGAAGAATTGGAACTAGACGAGACTGGATCATCAAGGACTATGCCACTGATGAGGTTATTGGTAGAGCTACAAGGTGCATCACTATACTTATCTTATTGTTATAGCCTTTTTCATTCAAAAAATGGATAAACTTTCAGCCTTTTTCAGTACTTTGTGGTTTAGCCACACACCATAATATGTCTGTTTTGATTTTTCTCTTTAAGTTGTATTATTTATTCTATCTACTTCAAAAGTTTGGACTTGGAATACATATTTCTGAATCAAGGTGTTTTATGGCAGTTGATTATCTGTTTTGCTTGATTTCAGCAAGTGGGTGATGATGAACCAAGACACTAGGCGGCTTCAGAAAGTATCTGATGATGTCCGTGAGGAGTACTTAGTTTTTTGCCCCCGAGAACTCAGGTTGGCACTTGTTCATTTTCTTGCTTTCTTGATTATCATTGAAAATTAGAACAGCATATTTTCTATTGCATCAAATACCTTCTTCAGCCCCAGTACGATCTTTGTAACTCTTTATAACTTCTGTGTGAAAACATCATTAACTTTTTTATATCGATACAGATTGTCATTTCCGGAGGAAAATAATCGAAGCTTGATGAAAATTTCAAAGTTAGAAGACCCTGGTGAATATTCCAAAATTGGACTTGTGGTAAGATATGAATTCAGTTCTTTTAACTTTTTTTTTTCAACTGTGTTGGGCGTTCTCAATTTTTATCATGTAACTCCGCATTACAAGCTTGTTTTTGAATCTGCAGCCAAGAAGAGCCGATCTAGACATGAATCAACATGTTAATAATGTGACTTATATTGGATGGGTTCTGGAGGTTGGTAACCAAAAGCATTCTCGAGTAGTTTCAAACAAAAAAAAATATATATATTTTTTTTTGGCCCATTTCTTGCTTGATCTTACAAGCTTGCATACCCCTTATTTGCAGAGCATGCCACAAGAAATCATCGACACTCATGAACTACAAACGATCACCTTGGACTACAGAAGGGAATGCCAACATGATGATGTAGTCGATTCCCTCACAAGTGCAGAACCTACTGATTCAAAGCTTCATGGAACAAACGGGTCTGCCTCTGCAGCTGAACAACATCATAACAGCAGTAACTTCTTACATTTACTCAGGTTATCAGACGACGGGCTTGAAATAAACCGTGGCCGGACGGAGTGGAGAAAGAAACCCTCGAGATGAGATTGTAGACTTATTTATGTGCACATCTGCTAGTTTTTTTTTCAAAAAAGAAAATATTGAGGTTTCTCTTCTTCATCTCCTTTACTATCTGGATTTTGCTGAGTTAGGATTAGAGATTTTGATGAGATGCAGTTTGATTTCCATGATTGTTGAACCCACTTCACCAACTCATTATATGAATTTGTTGTACTCTAGTGATAATTTGTTAAACCAATCTGATCTCATGAATGAAGTGTGTCAAGTGTTATTGTTGGAAGTTGAACTGCTGAATACTTGCCAATGTTAAACTTGGTGTAAAGTCAAGTGGTAACCAACATGGAACAACCCTTGCATTTTTTGTCCTTTACAATCAGAACAAATTCTAGTAAAGGACTGAGGGCCAAATTGAATTTATATTGTCTTTTGCATAGCAGCTGAAGCTAGAAACTCATATGCCACTCAATACTTCCCAGCCCAACCCAAACCCAAACCCAAAACCAGGCTCTGCTGCAAATTTAGATTTTACTTTGGAGTTTGACTCACCAATTGTGAAGGGAAAGTAGGAATTTAGTGTTTAGTTAATTATTTAAGCTAGTTTCTTCAAATTTCCACCTACTTTTCATGTGCAAAGTCTTATATCAAACTTCACGAAAGTTGAATTTATAAGAAAAACGAATATATTAATTAGTAATATCATATAAATTCCCTATAATAATTTATAAAATAAAACTAATATCCATTTTTCTTTTCTAAATTTAAATATATTAATATAATTAATTACTTTTATCTTTTTCTGTTCAATTATCGCAATTATTCTAATAAAAATATAACTTTGCTCCATTTATTTTTCTGAAATATTATTTTTTTAAAAGTAACTCTTCTTGAGAAGTGAAATTGTGGCAGTGCCAACCAAACAGTTCTAACAGTCTTGAGAAATTTAAAAATTTTGTACAATCATTATTCATTTGTTCCCATATTAAAAAGAAAGAAAATAACCACTTCAAAGAGAATGGGTTTTTGTCAATTTACACAATATTATTTTACTCGCTTCCTTTCATTTCTATCTCTCATTTATATATATAAAGTAAGCTTTTCATTCAAATTAACAAAAAATCCAATTTTATTCAACCGTCCATCAATAGTCTCACTACAGCACTAGAAATTATGAACATTTTAAAATTGCATGCGCCTTTTTATTGAAAATATGGACAGTATAATATGTTTGGTAGTTATTTGAATTTTTATTTACATAATTAAAATTATATAATTATCAACACTCACCTTTTTAATTTCAATGAAAAATTTTTCAACCATTTTTGTCCAATTTGAAATTTTTTCTTGCTTTTTCTTTTTTATAAATAATATGTATGTTTTGAAAAGTTTTTCTATGGAGTAAGTATTTGTTTACTCTAGTCTAGAGATCTTTTGTTTAAGACACATTATTTTGATATTGTAAATTCTTCCATTTCACAATACATCCCAAACTAGAGGTGGTCTCAGTATGAGTTCGTAACAGTTGGTTCCTGGCCAACGGTTAATTAAGATTGGCCCACCTCCGACCTGAACAGCTATGAACCGTAGCTCTCTTGGTCTGGTTCAAGTTTGAAAATTTTATGAACAATAACTTTTTTTTTTGGGTCGAAATCGAGAGAAAATTGCTAATTAACTGTCCAAACTACCACACAATCTATGAACTATCGATTAATAGCCCGTCATGCTTCAGTCCAATTATGATTCCTCTTCTCCTCGACCCATGAACTGTGGGCCACAGACCAACTAGACTACATCCCACTAGTCTAAATAAGAGAACTAAATTTGATGAATACATAACATAATTGTCTCTCATATTTATTAAAACCCAATTCTTCCTTACCATTGTTAATATCAGCTATTCCACATCTACTACCTACGAAAGTTAGAATTCGAGAAATTTAGAATTCGTTTATCGTGTATCCAGAAAACACCAGCTTGGATTGGAAAGTAGATACAGTCATGGCCGGTTCAGTCTGCACGAATTGTCATCAATAAACTTGTTTACTTGAACCAGCTTGTAAACAGTAAGCTATCGAACAGTGAAGAGGCTGGTCCAAATCAGGTTCAAGAAATAAATGAACTACAACAAACCTTAATCATAATCATTCAGAAAGCGCTAAAACCATCAACTGAATCACCGATTTGAACCTATTGGAAATTTTAAAAACTTGCAAAAAACCGCTATAACCATCAACCGAATCACCAGTTTAAATCTACTGGAATTTTTAAAAACTTACCAAAACCACGAACTGTAACCCCTTAACCAGCCTGTGAACAACTGGTCCCTAAACAGACCGCGAACAACCAATTTGTCAAACTGTCCTTGTCATTGCTCTGAATTCTTACGGTGGCCTGTAGTATTGAGCTGGCTTCAACATAAATGCAGCTTAACTTCAGGACACGGCCATAAGAAGTTCTTGGCATGTAGAAGCTCCTTCTGGCTTACAGGAAGAGCAACTGGCTCAAATAAGAAACAAATTTGATTTCACATAAATCAATTCCCATCTCCATCAGATCACAATTACTTAATTTTATTTCAAAGGCACTAATTAATTACTTCATTTTTTTAACTTCACAAAAACAAAGGCAACTGAATAGCAACAGGAGTCCGGTTAAGAAACTATGTTAGTAGTATGACTTTGACCAAACAAATGGTTACATTTTTCCAATTCTTCACAAAATTCATGACAATCATATCATTCTATTGAGCTTCCCGGCCTGTGTTAGAAAAGACTTAGTGGACTGATTTAAGTACTTTAAGAGTAAATTTAACATAAAATAGAAACTTGAATTTCATTTCAACATCACTTCTGCTTTCATCTGGGTTGCCTAAAGCAGACGATTAATCAAAAACCCCATCGACCATTTCATATAATTTTTCCCAAATTACAAAAATCCACAATTGCATATCAAATTTAATTGCTTTACTGCGAATGCTAGATGAGAGCCAAATAAAAATAAACCTAACATGATACAGCCATTGCATCTCCATCCTTCTGTCTCAATGATTCTATCTATCAACACCTGGTGCAAAACAATGGAAACTGAATCAATGGATGCCTTAGATCAAAACATAAACACAACGGATAAATACACGCGTGTAAAACAAGCATCTCAACAGAACATTTAGCTCAATACGTAATTTTCCTCCGACAGGATTAATAACATTTTACATTTCAAAATGAGTTCCACATGGTACTTCACGCTACCTAACATTATCAACCATAAACACATTCTGTATAATATGCACTTGGCAATGCCAAAACTTCTTCAGAGTTGATTTCACTAACATATCCAGAAGAATTAGCTTAAACACTGTGAATTTATTTCAATATTGAGATGGAGGATCTTGTATATTAAATGCATTATGCATGCAAGTGCTGGTGCCTGTTTTCTACTAATGATTATTGGAAATAAAGCAAAAAGGAACTTACAAGATAATATCTAGTTACGAGAAACACAATCAACTGGTCGCTGGAAGGAACACTCTAATCAGGTCCTTAACAATGACTTTTTTCCGACAAGTAGGACATTTTGATTGTACTCTAATGGCGGCTTTAATGCAGGCCTTACAGAAAATGTGCCCGCATTTTGTTGAAGTCTCCTCAACAAATGGACCCATACAAATTGGACAATTGAAGATTGGATCCTTCGGAGGAGGAGGCGGAGGCGGCGGCACATGATCTCTCTGCCAATAAAATAAAGCAATAAGCCTCAAACCATTAAAAATATCCTTTACAATGTGAGATAAGCATGCCCAAACTGTTAGCAATACTTTGACTATCTTATAACTCGACTAATTAAAAAATTAACATAAATTAAGTGTATGCCAAGCACCTCAATCCAGGCATCAGAATGATCATAAACAATTGCAGAAATGAGTCCATTAAGGTTGAAAACATGAAAAGATAATAATCAAGGAGGAAGACATTTCCTTCCTATGTCCTGTACTTCTCCCTTACTTTACTTGGAAAACTTCATAAAGATCAAAACCTCTATTAGGCTGTAACTTCAGCATGTTTCAAGTACTTTTAGTTTTTTCCAATAAAACTTATTTGCAAAAGTTTTCAAAAAAAAAATAATAATAAGAGTGATACCAACAGCACAAATGCAACGATAAGAAAGTATGATAAACCAGTGACTTGAAGGAAAGAGAAGTGGATCATAGGCATGCATTTATGCGTAGAATTATGGTTTTCAGATATTACCATAGAGCTGCTACTGCTTTCCAAATTTACATACTGTTCACAATCGATAACTGTTTGACTTGATGTAACTCTTCTGCGTTTATTGGAGTTATTATAGGTTGATCTAGTTGTTCGACCTGCAATGACTAACATCAGCACTTAAAGTTGATTATCATAAACAATAGATGTTGTTATAAAAGTTCACATACTGGTAACTGTTGTGAAAACAGAGACAAAAGAGCGGAGAAAATGTTATATACTTACCAGAATCTACAACAACCACATCAGCATTTCCACAAGTTCTTTGGGTATGGTTTCTTCGTGCATTATTCCGCTGAGCATTGCTCTTGGCCTAGAACGCAATAAACAAAATGAAAATATGCATTTGGAAAAAGAACACTAATATGTAGAAAGGGATGGAAAGCAAACTTCAGCAAAAGCCCGCGGGGATGATTCAACAACGTCATCATCTATAGCCTCAACATCAATTGTATTAGGTGGGATAAGTGGTTGGCTAGCTTCCGCTGCTTGCAGAACATTCTGAGATGAAGCTCCTTCCTGATCTCTGCTTTCAGTTGGAGGCACATTCAAGTCCAGCATTGCCTTCCTCCTCCGATACCCCTTTAAGGGTGGCATCCTTGACCCCTGAGACTGAGTGTTCATGCTCTTCTACAATATTTCTACCCAAAATTTCAGCCTTCAAAACCTAAAATTCCATAAACCACAGTTAAAGGGCTATTTGAGGCTTTTATCAGATACATTTTCCTTCCCATAATTCAGTATCACTTAAGCTAGGCCTAAAGAGATGAATTGAAAGAGCCATAAACTACAACTTGACGCAATTATATTAGATTACCTATTCCAATTACCACTTAACCTTTAAAAGAATAATTACAGGTTAAAGAGTATACCAAACAGAATAATCTACACTCAAAAGTTCACCTTTAAGCTATTTACTCCCATGAGTCAAACTTTTCAGTTAAAATTCATCATCTAAAACCCAAACTACCAGTCCCTAACCAAGCAGTTAATCAACAACGATTTCCATAAATCAGAAAAAAAAAAATAACTTTGATACATAATCAAGCAGCTGAATCCATATAAATTCAATCAAAACTCAGCCACACATATCACAAATGGTAGCCAATGCAAAGGCCACTCCATTAATGAACTGATATGAATTTCCAAAACATTGAAAACTACAAAATTCAAATTTAAGATCAAACCTGCAATCTAGGGCTCAGAAATTGAATCGATTAACTCACACATATAAAAAATGATGATCGAACATAAGTTACAAAATCGAATTTTTCTAGGGTTTTATAACAGGAAAGAGGATTGGGAACAAACAGGTCTCGGAGGAGGAAGAGACGACTGTGTAGGTGAAAAATGAAAAAAAAAAAAAAAAAAAAAAAAAAAAAACCAAAAAGTTTGGGAATTTTTTATTAAAACACACGGGGGGGGGGAACAAAAACCACCTGGCGCACTTCAGTGG
>CANUEY010285253.1:0-10897 GCA_948099555.1 Croton setiger
GTGGTGTTCTGCTATTTGATTTTTAGGAGAGGAGGAAGAGAGAGGGGCGTTGGTGTTCTGCGAGAAGAAGAAGAAAGAACGATCTAGAATAGAAGAGTCAGTAGGTTTAAGGGGGCTGGACACGTGGTTTGGGCCCGCCGGGTCAAACGGTTAACCGGCGGTTCGATTCACAAAGCCCGCCGGTTCACGGGCTCAAACGGTTCCGGTTTTAAAAATCATCAAACCTGAACCGGCCGGACGGGCCGGTTTAGGTTACGGTTTTTGCGGTTCCGGGACTCAGGCGGTTTGGACCGGTTCAGCCACGGGCCGGTTCAGGCGGGCCGGCCGGGCCGAACCGGCCTATGGCCGTGTCTAGATGACTCGTAAAAAGGTCGAAAATTTTATAATTTTTTATATTATATTTTCATTATTAAAATAGTATGAACAAAATGGTGCATTTTATCCATTAAACTAATTTCATATAACTCCCATCTATTATACAAATTAATGCAATAATAATAAAAATCTAAACTAACAAATCCAACATGAAAAAAATTCAGAAATTGATTTTTTTTTTTCATTTCATTCGCCGATGGGAAATCAATTTCTTTCCTTCAATTCCCAATATCTTTAGAAATCTTGAACATAGAAACATAATTATTCGAAAAATAACTAAATCGGATCGAAATAGAGTTCCAAATTAGTCAAGCATCATTAGGGTGACATTGTTATAATTAAAACTTAGTTATCGAATAATGAACCGTTGAACATTTCTAAATTTTTAATTTTTATCAAAAATTCTTATTTGAGATGAAATTGTTAAGAAATACTATTAATTCAGGACGGAAGTGGTGCAAATCCCAAAATCATGTGAAACAAAAACAATTTAAAAGTTCATGTAAAAATATTAGTTAGGTCAAAATTAGGTGAAACAATAACAATTTTAGAAGTTCGGATAAAAATATTAGGTGAAACAATGACGTGTGAACACATTTAAACCTTGTTATCTATAAATTATAATAAAATAAAATAATGTTAATTAATTATATTTATATAAAATAATATTTTTTAGTGAAATATAATTTAAATTTAATTAATAATAATTAAATAGTGTTCCTTATTAAAATATGAATTCAATATAATTAATTATATAATATTCTTTATTAAAATATATTTAAATTTAATTAATTAACAATTAAAATATTGTCTTATAATTTAAATTTCATTCATGAATAATTAAATAAACAATAAAAATTTTCCACCAATTTTTGGAATTGAATAAACACAGGAAAAACTTGAGACTTTCGTTTAAGAAAGTATAACCAACAATAATGATCATAAAAAATAACATAATATCTATAACTATCCAAAAAAATCACAGGAAAAGGCACTTAAGTTATACATAAGAACAAATTCCAAAGGTTGAGTAGTAGGAAACAATGAATCAAAAAAAAGGCAACTTGTGTGATTTACTCACATTACAACTATGAAACCACTTAAAATGTTTATTCGAATCAAAAGAAATCTTATTATTGCTAAGAACATTCTTGACAACTCGAAGATTGGCATGCCAAAGAGAAATAGTCGCCCAACACTTTTGGAGAAAAAGAATGAATTGGCTGCATAAATACATCCTTACTCTAGTCTTGGTAGAGCACCTTCTTTATGTGGATATCCTTCACAAGATAAGTGCTAGGCAAAAATTCATCAGAAGCATTATTTCGAGAAGTAAATGCAGAGATTAACAACAAATTATTTTTGACAGAAGGGGAATAAGGAATATCATTAACAACAAACGAACTACCATTAATAGAAGTTACAGACAAACTATGCCATAGGATTTGAAGAGTTTTACCATCAACTATTGTAAGAGTTGTATTGTCGAGCACAAGAACCGGATAATTGATGTTCTCCTGATTAACAGTAAGGTGATAGTTGGCAACAGAATCAACTATCCAAGCTTAAGGGTATCAGGTTCGGTACAGACAACATTGACTTGAGGTGAAGGTCTAAGAGAGGGGTCTTGTCGACTATAATGCCCCTTCCCATTACAATTCTAACAAGTAATAACAGTGGATGTTCCATATAAAGATGTAGCACCACGACCAGTAGAAGAGTAACCAACGCCTCAGCCATAACTAGAATACTGCCTTATTCAGTATTCCCATGATTGGCAGTCGGTGGTATATCAGAAATAATAGGAAGATTATCCAGTCAAAGTTGCATTTCTTCACTCAATAAGAGTGCATAAAGTTCATCAAAATTAATAAGTGTATTCCGAGCTTCTAATGCACGTGTAAAAGAACGATGCTCAGTCCCCAGCCCTTCCAAAATATCAGAAACTGATGTTACATCAGAAATAGGACTCTGGAAACCACTCAGCTGATTAGAGATTGATCTAGCTTTCTTCATACAAGTTTCAACGAAGTCTGTATCCCGGGACAGTGTTTGAGTTGTTCTTGCAGTTGCTGAACCTGCGTTTTGGAACCTGTTGAATAGATAACAACTAGTTTATCCTAAGCTTCTTTAGCTGTAGTACATGATGCATGATAGACTCGAATATAGAAATAGTTAATCCAACTTTTCACAATCTGGTTTTTACAGAACAATCAATGTGTGATGCCAGCCTATAGCCATGAAGAAGAGGCAAAATCTGGGCTTCCCACAATAAATAATTAGATGAGATCAATTTGATAGTAAGAAATTGTGTGACATTAGAGATTTAAAAGAAGAATTTGAGGCAGGAAGAGTAGATGAGGAAGCCTAAATCAGGCTTTGTTCTGTAGCCATTGTCGAAGGATCAAAGAAAACCGAAAACAAAGATGAAAGAAGAATCGACAGGAATTTGCAATTGAGCACTCTAGGGCTCTGATACCATATAAAAGTCTGATGGTATTTGAATTCTCAGCTTGTGTTATGTGTTCTATTCATGTAGAATATATAGAATAGAAAGCCTATCAAGTGAAAAAGATAATTGCAATTGGCAAAAATATAAAAATATTTAAAAAATAGACCGTTCCACTTTGGAGAAAGTATAGGAAACTTAGCAAGTTTTTTTTTAGTCAAAAGTATTAGGCAACTTCATATACACTTCCTAATGCTCTACCTATAAATTCATCACACAATCCTTAAGAAAACAATACAATAGATTCTCCTCACAATATATAGATAATAACATGGCTGGCCGGAGATTGCTTATTGTTAGTATCATCATATTATTTCTATTTTCGTCCGAGACAACATGGGCCAATCCAACCAAAATTCCCATTCCAAGTGAGTTTTGTTTTTATATACAATTTTAATCAGAAATCTAATTTACATTATTTTAGATGTTTATATTTATAAATTAGTTTCTATCATATAATTGCAGGAGAAAAAATTAGTGAAAGTGGAGGCCATCAAAACTTGGAGGAAACTAAAACTTTCGTACCTAAGCGTAATTCAAGATCAACAGGTCCGAGTGGTCACGGTCCTCCGCCGGATAATTAGTTTTTCAGGATCCAATTTACTATTGCAAATGAAGATGTTATTAAAATAATATTGCTACTGTGATTTTTTATTTATTTCTCAGCTTGACCATTGTGATTGATTTGAGTTATTAGTTTTATATGGGTTGAAGTTATTATTTAAATCATTTTTCAATTTTGAGCCCAAAGAAAAATGTGTTGCAAAAAGTAGCTATATCCATTGATCTAAAAAAAAAAAATAATATCTAACAAACATTTTTCCCTATTGAAGAGAGAAAAATGTTGCAGCGAAAAAATTAAAATTCAAAAAGATACTTATGAGTGTTGTATATAAAAAAAAAACTTTAACCAAAATAAAACAGAAATAAGATATTTTATGCTCAAAACGGGAGTTAGGAGCATTTTGTTAGTGTAGATATCCGGCAAATGGAGCCTTTTTATTTTTTTCAAACAAGTATAAAAAAACTATTATTGTTTTAGCATGTTATATTAGTTACACAGAGCAGAGGAGTGTTGGAACTTCACTTCAGACTTGGGTTTGGAGGGTACCGGTTGATTGTATTGGAAATATATCCTATCCCACACCGCTTAGACAAGAGCAAGTAGAGGAGGAGTTCACTACAAATAACAAGCGGGAACTATATCCAACATACTTACCTGGACGGGGTCGATGGGTGAACAATAAGGCCCATGGCCTAGGTTAGTGACCTCTATTGCACTTTAGAGGGGTGCTGGCCTAAGGTCTCCCCAAGTGGGAGAGTCTACGTCGTTATTTGTGGCAGCGGGGGCCTGCGTTCGCGCGGCCCCTACTACTATTAGTTTTAACTGTTTACTGATTAGTATTAAGCATTAATAACAATCAGTTTATTTCTTGTAGATTAGTCACATGACACTATCATTTTTATAAAAGCCTATGATTGCATACCCATATGCCATAACTGAACAAAAACTAAGAAGACATTCACGGAAGTTATTAATTAAAGAGTTTTGGGATGATATGGGCTTTCACTAGCCGTGCCATGGGCGGAGGGCCATGGGTTGGGATGGAGAAGGACGGGAAACGGCCTGCTGAACCGCCGGACCGGCGAGCCTCGGTAATCGGTAGGTCATTGGAGAAGGACTAGAATCGGCCTGCTGAACCGCTGGACCGGCAAGGTCGGTAATCGGTAGGTCATTGGAGAAGGACTAGAATCGGCCTGCTGAACCGCCGGACCGGCAAGCCTCGGTAATCGGTAGGCCACTGGCACCGGTTAACCGGACCGAACCATTTGAAAGGAATTAATATCATTCACCTTCAACAATAATATTGCAACCAACAATACACAAACAAATATTTCTCCTACAAATCAAGAGTAATGAAATGAGTAGAAGTAATTAATACCTAAAAAATAAGAATCCAATTGAAAATCAAAAATGAAATAGAACTTAAATGAATGAGTAATTAAGTATAATTTAACCCAAAAAATATACACGTTTGAAAGGAATACAAAATTGAAATTAACATAAATTGAATTTACAAAAATTCCCAAATTTGTAATCTTAAACTCTAGAATTGAAATTCCCAAATTACAATCTCTCAATCAAAATAAAAATCCCCAAATTCCGTAACCTGAAACCTTAAAATTCAAAATTAAAAATCATCTATAATCTTACTAATATAGAGAGAGAAATGCATAGGAGAAACAGACAAATCGTTGCGTTTTTAGTTTAGAACGAAGATGATCTTTTTCTCAATATGATTTTCACCAAAGCTTTTGGATATGATCTTCCCGATAGGACCGAAGATGATATTGTTTTAGAACAAATGAGCGATGAAGATGCCTTCCTTAGCTGCGGTCGTTGTTGATGGGTGGTGTTCTTGTCTGCGTCTATAGCCCATGGCCACGTGAAAGTTTCACACATTCGAAAACCTCCTCAGCATCCTTGTCTGCGTCTCTCTGATAATAATAGAAACCACAAGGGCATATTGTTAAAAATAAGATCAATTCCAAAGAAACAAGTAAAAGCAAAGATAACTTTTCCTTCTCTCCCTTATTATCTCAATCTTATCATCATTTCTTCCCTTTAAACAAAATTTTCATTATGAGAATTAAAGCATAATATAACAAAAATACCTGATTTCTTGTTCAGGACAATCAAAGAAAAGAACAATTTCAGATGGGCATTGGTCTGATAGATTTAATAAAGACATAATAAGAACACGAATGCACCAAAAGTCAGACGGGCTTCCTCATCAGGAGGAAAACCATCTACCAGAATTTGCTGGCGCCGCTTTTAAGCATTGCTTTGTGCACATAAGATGTACTGTTATGTCTGCTGAAATACGATTCCCTTGTTTCAAAATCTCTTCAATCAGCTTTCCACATTCAGACCCACTTTTAGTTTCTGCTCGAATAACATCTCCTCCATAACTCACGTGTCTGTAACCTATTACCTCACTAATTCTTCTGCACTGTGTGCTCTTTCCTCCGCCTGGACCACCTTAATTTTTTCAAATCCAAACCATATATAAGTAATTATTCTAACTATATATAACTAACTCAATCCAAAAAACAAGCGTGAAATTGCTCACCTAATACTTAAATAAGTTTGAAAGGATTCTGATCAGACAGATGCACCCACATAATTAAATTACTCTTTAATGATCAAACTAATTCATTACAGGAGATTAATTGTAATTGTACGTTACCGTACCTTGCTTTCTTCAAAACCAGTATTTCCCGTAACTTTTAATTTTCTCTACTAAAAGTCTAAAACAAAAGAATCAAACTTTTAGTTCAACTGATTACTTGTAGAGGCAGTTCAGAAAGAGAAGAGCAGATTAATATGATTTTAGTGATGCATTTTAGAGAAGAAATGAAGAAGCACTTGTTTCATTTTTAATCCATGACTTATGATTTTCACTTCCTTAATTAATTACTTCATTAATCAAATCACGCATACATTAGCTTATCTCTCTCTCTCTCTCGCACACAAATGCATACACAGCTATCAAAAAGTATAGTGAAGTAGCAGATTACAGAGAAGATAATGCATCATCGCATTCCTATATCTTAAAAGATAACTATTGAGTTAAGAGATTAATATTTATAATAATTGACTTGAAAGATTAATGAAAAAAATTTTAAAATTATATTTTATTCGATATATATTTTCACCTTTATTTTATATATAATATTTTTTACTTTTTAATTTTTATTAATATTTTAAATAATCAAATTATCCATAATTTTTAATCTATCATTATTCTATATAAAAATAAAATAAAATATAACAATAAAATTATAAATACATTAAATTTATTATTGTATTATTAGTAATAAATCACTTCGTCAACTAATATCAAGCTTTTCTAGTTTTTTTAGCAAATAAATATTGTTTTAGTCAAAATTTCTTATATATTTTATGATATAGTTTCTTAATTACTAATATTTTTAATATAATTCTTTTATATATTCAAGATAATTCTTTTATTTGTAACTCCAAATATACTCTTGTATTGTAACTGGGGAAAATTTTGATAATATTTTTTATTATTAGAATATGAAATAACGCATTTACCGTTGGAAAATAAAATAATAATAATACAAGTCAGAGTGCCTCCACTCAAAAAATAAGAAGTCATAGTGCCTTTTGTAAAAGATTATTTCATTAGTTTTACATTATGTATTAGTTCTTTGTTTATGGACAACCTGCACTTGATCTTCCAAGTCCAGGATTATTCCCAACCCTATAACAACACATCATAATCAATTTGTAATCTTTTCTCAAATAATCAGATTTTTAAATAATAATCAAGCCTACGTGACAGTTTGGATGCGGTTCAATCCTGCAGGAAGCTTTCCACAGAGATTGTTGTTTGAGACATCCCTGAAAAATTAAAACATAATTTAAAAAATTATACCCATATTAATTTGGATTATACTAAAAAAAGTACAAACACAAATAAGAGCATACATACAGATACAGTGACTGCAATTGGTTAAGCATCCCTAGCTCTGGTGCTATTTGTTCTGATAGTTTTGACAGCCCCAAATTCCTGTTCAAAATAACAAAGCCTATGGCGTGAGTAATTTGTGCATTTGAGCAATTAAAAAATGAAACGTTTTACGCGGTTATCTTGTTTGCAGACGATATGGGTCCAAGAACAAGGATCCATCCCAGGTTCCGAGAATGTTTAGGATCAGACAATTTACTTTTGACAGCAAGCAACACATCCCCATCAGAATTTGCATATCCTCCTGTGACAAGGCATAGAATAATGGCCAGAGATAGAGAAGTAGCCAACATGAACTTGGAGATTAGTGGTGCCGTTTCTCTTCTTGTGTTGTGTTGGATCCCCATAGATTATTAATATATGGTTTAAAATTATTTTCCTTTGAAATTGATTTATTTTTGTATTCGTTTGCTCCATCTCCATGACAGATATATATATTTTCCTAATTTCACTGATATGTTGCTAATATCATACACACAAAACACTAAGTGTGCAATTTTATTTTATTTTTTATAAAGGGTAAATAATGAATCTTTATATTCCATAATATTGCAAATACAAACATGCACGAATAAATTTCCATACAAAATTTGGATGGTGACAACTCTGCCTTCAAGTTCAAACGGGCTGAGTTTAAATCACTCTATCCACCGTGAGCTTATATCTATTAGAATTCCCATACAAATTTCAGCGGTTTTTCTCCAATCTTTTTTCTTAAGTAGACATATGATCAATTGCTTTAGTTCCAATTTTTTATATATTTAGTTTTCATTCTCTTTTATTGAAGTGGGGCCAATCCAAGACAAGGCCTAGTCCATCTGAGGATCTATAAGCCCAAGCCCAAAGGTGGACCAGAATAACATCAAATTCCTGAATATCCTCCCCTATCTCTTCCAATATTATGCACTAGACATGGACATGGGCCGGTTCGGCCCGGCCGGCCCACTTGAACCGGCCCCGTGGCTGAACGGGACCGAACTGTTAGCAAACCGAGCCCGCGTGAACCGTAACCCGAACCGGCGGAGGACGGGCCGGTTCAGGTTCAAGTAAATTTAGAACCGGACCCGTTAAAACCCATGAACCGTGGATGGACCGCCCCAAATCATCTTCGAACTGTCGGTTTAACCACTCTAAACCGCTGGTCACTAACCCGCCGCCGAACCGCCGGTTCGGCGTGCCGATTACGTTTTACATGTCTAACGAACTGTGACCCGACGGGCTGAAGCTTGGAACCGACCCAGCCCGGACTGTGGCCACGTCTATCATGCACGATCTCGGAGATCTAAGAGAACTGTTATTGCTATGAACGGTATAGTACTCTCCCAACATTAGGGGATTTTGTCGTATTCATCGCTTACTTTCTAACATACATCTTGCGACAATTTTACGTCAATATAAAGTGCTCAGATTTTATATAATTAACTATTTGTGTTTTTAAAAATACATGAATAATCTTACACTAATTAGTCCTTTGCTAGAATTGTCGGTAAAACTCTAAAGCAAATATTAATACTCATAAACTAAAAGTTATTTATGTAAAATTCCAAAGATTAAGTAGTTAATTTTATAAAAGTTTAAGACTAAATAGTTTATTTTATTAAATTTAAGAGACTAAATAGTTAGTTATATAAATCTTCCCTGTATCTTTTTAACAATGTAATGTTAGGAAAAGTACGTATTTTCTCTATAAACTAACAATAAAAATAATATTCTAATAATAAAATGACTAAATATTTCTAATACTTAAAAAAAAAAAAAACTAATCAGAAGTTTATAAAAACACAAAAACTAAGTATTAATTATATAAAAAAAAAAAAACTAATCAGAAGTTTATAAAAACACAAAAACTAAGTATTAATTATATAAAATCTCATTTACTTTATAATACTTTGATAAGTTGCATATTCAGCAAGTATAAACTACTACAAATGCAGCAAGTATAAACTACTACAAATTAAAAATCTGCAATATCAATAATTTCATAACAATAAATAGTAACATCAATATGCACGTGCTTATGTCATATGATTTCATTTAATTTGGTTGTGACACATCAAGCCAAGTACTGCCCAAAGAATTTCATATAACATATATCATATGCCTGGTCAGTATCAAGTTCCTGTATAACTCGAATGTCCATTTGTAAGATCATATATCAACCCGATTCTACTTGTAAAATCATGTAATAACCCGTAGGCACTATTTGTAAAATCATGTAATGATCTGTGGGTCCCACCTGTGAAATTTTGCAAATACAAGGTCAAGATAATCTGAACTCCTTTATTAAGTCTTGTATGAATATTTTATATGACATTATATAATTATATATATTATTTTCTCAATTTCAATACAACCAATTGATCGGGCTTCAGTTTTTATCCAACAAATAATTAACAAACAATCAATTTCAATAAATTCAATTGATCAGGTTTCAGTACCGATCCAACAAACAATCAATATCTCAATCACAAATAATAAATCATTTCAATTATCATTTCTATATTTATACTTACCTCAAAATCAGAACTGAAATCAGATCTCGAGTTGCTTCCTTCGCTTCCTTCCTATATTCGATGATCACATATCATTAAATATAAATCTTTTAGTTTCATCATTTATATTTCATATCAAATGGAATGCATGACTTTATATTTATTTTCTTTTTAACATTTAAAAATATTTGTAGAATATTTTTATTTCATTTAAATTTCAAATTCTAACATATATTTACTATATTTAAAATATTTAATGGTAGGTGTCGAATCCACCAAAATTAATTATCTTACTACCAAGTTAATTTGAAGCAAAAGGTGAGTAAGGTCGAAATCCACATAGATTAGAGATTAAAAATATTGTTTTACTAACTAGAAGAATTTAACAAAAATAAGTGGAAGGAATGAGTTTGAAAATGTTGAATTTTAGCAAACGCAACAAAATAATAGAAAAAATCAGTTTGAAAAATATTTCCAACGAAAGGTCATCATTGTACTAGTTCTTCATGTTGATCATTGAAATAAAAATAGACTCATTAACAATCAATAAATTGGTTATAGTTGCCGAAAAACTTCTGGCAACTTAATCTTTTCGTAGTAGCGAAATAAACAAGACAATGCGCTATGGTTAATTTCTTACCAAAAATTAACTCTGACACGCGTCAAGAATTCAAATCTTTTGGTAGCATTAAGAATGAGAAAGACCCAATTCTACTAATAGACAACAAACGCAGTCTATTCAAGTAGATTGTTTATCCCATTAATATAACTTGAAAATCTAGTTCTAATCAAATTATATTAATTGCTACAAACATTAATTTAATCAAACGATTACGGATTTGATTAAACTAATTAGCATTTTATAATTCTAACTTGACTAAACAGTTGATCAGACTATCTAATCAATTAGAACACATCATTCATTTCAAGAGATAAACAAATATTGAAAAATTAAATGAATA
>CANUEY010285439.1:0-21904 GCA_948099555.1 Croton setiger
ATATATATACTTGCATTATTATATTTTTAAATAATTACATTATAGTGCTATCGAGTACCGAACTTATATTACATTAAATACTTAAATAATTTAATTTACCTTTCATTTAATTTTTAACGATAGTATTTTATGCTTGATAAAATATTTCTTTTTTACCATTTCTTTATCTTTTTGCGTTTTAGTGTAATATTAAAAAAAAAGGAGACAATTAAATGTTTTTATTCTTTTTATTTCACAAAATAAAATATAAAAATTAAATTAATCATTTTGAAAAAATTAAAGGAAAATTGAATTGTTTTGTATGAAAAACTTAAGTGTTAACCGAACCATAAGTTAGGCAAAAACAAAAATAATTAGTATAAATTATAAGGATGTAATTATTTAAAACTATACTAGAAGTTCAGATGTATTTTTTAAATAATAAACATTATATTTCGAAAATTATAAAAAATTGGATTCAACTATATAAAATATGTGTTTACCTCTATACTTCTACTCCTTCTTTTTCATTTTTAAAAAAATTACTCCTTAAAAAAAATTACCATCCTAAAATCCAGTTGTACAACTTAACATGCCTGGTTGGTACAACGGGCCAACAAAATATAGCCAAAGATGAACTAATTTTTTAATATATAAAAATAACAAATATATTTTATAGTTATTTATTTGTATTTTATATGGCATATGGCTCAACCAATGTGTAGATAGATTGAAATCCAACCACTTAAACCTAATAATTTTATTAGAAACCAAACAGATATCCTAAAAGTCACTATTTGCAAATCATAACAAATTCTTTATATATTTCATTCATGTTTGATATGGATACGGGATACACTTCCCGACAGCTTTAAGATCTAAGGAGTAAATCATAGTCGTGTTCTTTTATGATAACGAAGAATTCTCTTGACTTCTTTGAGATAGAGATTTGTTAGAGCATTAAGAAATTGACTCACTTTAATTACTTATCGCTGAATGTCGGTTCAAGTTTACTAATCTGTTGGGATGCCTCAGTGCATACATCACTGCACTTCCACTTGACACCGATTGTTACACTTTTCGTGCGGGTCAGAACTCACCTGATAAGAAATTTTGCTACTTTAAGACTGTTATAATTGCAGCCGCCATTTATTGGGGCTTCAGTCGCCAGCTCCCCTGTCATCAAAAATAAAAAAATTAATTCTGAAAAGAATAAGAAACTAAAGAGTGCCAATACCACTTCTAAACAAAGGTAACCAATAGGAATTATCACTAATAACCATAGAAAAGGCATTAGGAGCTCATTAAGTCATACTAGTTCAATGAAAAAGATCCTAATTGTACTTACATTGGAAGAGAGAATAACTTCTCCACTGAATTGGTTGAACTTCAAGATCTAAGAATTTTATTATGGCATGATATTGGCTGTATGCTATTTTGGTTTATGAAAACAGACTGAATAAAAAAATAATGTTAAAGAATTTTTAAGTTTAGTCCAATTTTTTCTTCCTTTACGTTATCATTTGTGTGAGGGGTCTTATAGCTCTAATGGGCTACTATGATGAAACGGCTAACTTATGTCAACAAAATTCTCTATAGATAGATTAGGTCTCATTTCCATCTTTTAACTCTAATTTGGCTAGTAATGTGTCTTTGTATAATTATCTCACAAATATTAATTATGGTCTTTTTTGTGTGTGATTACATAAAATATAAAAGGAAAGTTCGATTGAAATTATGTTTTGAATATCTAATCAGTTACACTATATGATTTGGCTTAATTATGAATTAATTTCAGTCAATCACACATTTGGGTGTTATAAATTAATATATTGGCTACTATCGAATTACCTTACACTTTAATCAATGAATAAGATGAGAGATAAAAGTTATATTATTTTCCATCATCAAAATGTTATCTACAATATATACAAATAGTATTCCTTTTTTGAATAAATATTCCAACTTCTACTTATTCTCATCTCAAAATAAATATTTCAATTTTAAATTTTAACAAGAGTCATAACTATAAAAAAAATGATGTGCATAATAAATATTATCATATAATTGAAGATATATTAAACTTTTTATTTATTAAATATTATAATTCTAATTAGAAATTTGATTATTTTGAATTTTTTTAACCTACCATAAATTAATGGTAAACAAATAAGTGGGTTACACATGGTTGTCTGTATTTCTTCAGGGAAGTGATATTTTTTTTTTAATTATTTTTTATTTTTTGACCTTAGAATCCATGAATATCTTTTTGATCAATAAAATCATAATAAATGTTATCATATAAATGAAGATATATTAAACTTTTATTATAATATTTAGCTTAGAAGCTTAGAATATGTTCTTTTCAGTTTATTTGGTTGCCGATCGCCAAATTAAAACCGTTCAAACCATAATCAGAACCGTTAGGGGACGGTTCGGTTAAGGTTTAAACTATTTTTAACAGTAAACCGTATTCAATCGGAATCGTCGATGAACCGTCCGAACTATACTTTCGAACCGCCGGTTAACCTTTTTTAAAAATTAAAACTAAAAAAAAACTAAAATAACCGGCCAAACCGCCGGTTAACTGGCTTGCCATGGCCCGCTAGTTAATCGCGAACCGCCGATTAACTGGCGGTTCGATGACCAGCTAAAGTTTAACTTCCCTCCTAACCGTGGCCCGACGGGTCAAGACCCATAGCCGGCCTGGCCCCTGGCCATGTCTAGGTATCAAAATGTAATTTTCTGCAAAGTCAGACAATAAAATAATAACAGAATATCGCGTAGGATGAAAGTTCTCCATAATTTTCACTCCCAACTTCCTCATATGTGCATATTTCACTAGATAATTAACTTTGTTGTTAAAATACTTTAAGTTATGCAAGAATGTGCAGATTCACCCTAAATTCAAAAATTTGTCTAAAAATAAATAAGATTCGAAACTATGAGGACTAAATGAATAATTTTATGAACAGTGGGGAATAAGATGAACTTTGTTCATCTTCTTCAAGCCAACTTCTCTTTTAGTAGCCGATTTCAATAAACACCCATTGTGCACCCCTAAACTAAGCATCCCATATTGCTTCTTCCTCCACCACCTCCAGCTTTCCCGTCCCTTTCTCTAATAACTCATTTCACCCCTAAACTTTCTCTTCTTCCCAAATCACAATCCCACTCTCCTTAATTTAATAAAAACATAATTAATTCTTCTTCATGAAATCAAAGTTTACAAGAAATCCATATTTATTCTCTCCTATTTTTTGTGGTCATTAAGCTCATGAATTGCAAAACTTGCACCAATTATCGAGGGAGATTGATTGTGAAAGGAGGTATCTCATTGTTTTCGTGAAAAAAAATAAAATGAAGAGAGGGAGGAGGGAGTTTTGTAATGGAAATTTGAAAGGATGATTGAGGTTTGAGTTTGATGAAAGCAGACACTTTAACGAACAGGTTGTCTGCAAGAACAACATTGGTGTCTGCAAGAACAACATTGGTGGCTGATTCATACTTTCCATATTATCTCTAGGAAACATACAAACATGATAACAGATTCTAAAGAGATGCAACTTGATATGTTTAATAACCATAAACATCACCAGGTAATTCTCTAAGCCTCTCACAATTACTAAAGTCAAAATTATTTTAACATAAAAAGTTTTTTGAAATTTACTGGCATCCTTTTGAAATTATTTCCTTCTAAAGATAATAGGAAGAGACGGAAAGAACAAAGTCATTGAATTGAACAAAGCCATTATTGCTACTGGGATGAGTTTTTTGTGAAGGGGGTGAGTTTTTTGTGCATACTAGGTGTTTGTTGAAATTGTATGAAGGGGTGAATTTTTTGTGCACACTAGGTGTTTGTTGAAATCGGCTGCTAAAAGAGGGCTGGCTTGAAGAAGAGGAACAAATTTCATCCTAGTCCCTATAATTTATAATAAAATTTATTTAGTCCTCATAGTTTCAAATCTTATTTATTTTTAAGCAAAATTTTGAATTTAGGGTGAAATCTGCATATCATCGCATAGTTCAAGGTAATTTAATAACATAGTTCAAGGTAATTTAATAACAAAGTTAATTATGTGGAGAACTTTCATCCTACGTGGCATTTTGTTATTATATTATCATTTTACTTAGCAAAAAATTACAATTTAGTACATATTGTTTTGAATTTGATTTAATTTTAGGAAAAAATTCAAATTTTAGGGTGAAATATGTACATTCACGAATATTTTAAAATATTTTATCAATAAAGTTAAATATATGATGAAATATGCAAATGGCTCAAAGTTCCGAGTGAAATATTTAATTAGGTCATGATATTTAAACTCTATTGGCGAGGGGTTGGAGTTGCTCTGTGTCACGTGTTGCGTGAGCAGATTGTTTGGGTCACGGTATTTCTTCATATTTCTGGATGTGGGATGAGGATCCTGACGCTCTCTCTTTATATCTATGGGCTGATGCCTGTGGTATTTCTTTTGTTAGATAAGTTCTAGCTTGCTTATCTATAATGTATCATTCATTTCCAATAAATTTAATGGATAAAATGAACGGAAATGCTACATATTTACTTCCCAATATCTAAATTTACTTTTGTCCAATTAATTTTAATCACAACATTTATTATTTGAAGATATATTTATTGGTTTTATAAAATTTGAACAACTAAATCATTATATATTTTCTTGCACATGTAATGTTTATTTTATATATATTCCTGATGAGTTTGGTTTGAGTAATGTTATTCAAAACTTGAGTAAAGAATGCTTCCATGGATATTCTTAAATGCCATTCAATTATGCCATGCGGCATTATGGAGCAAATAACCACCTTTCACTGCTCACTTTACTACCAAAAACAAATCTTTTTCTTTTTCTTATTGAAGTGTCTTATTGAGGACTTTTGTCGAACACTTAGATTGCATGAAAGAAGAAGATAATAGGCAGGAATTTTATTATTACAATAATCAAAAGTATCCTTAAACAATCCACATCAAATAACACAAAATTATTGCAGTAGAATCCCAAGCCGAATACAGGAAATCGAAAAGCAAAAGTAAAGATTAAAAGATTTTACAAATTTCATGGAGATAAACATCAATTTAGTATTAAAATTGAGAATAAAGCTTTCTTCATACTTACTAATGGGTGTTAAAATTCACTATCTTCTTCAACTGAAGCCACTCTTCCTTCAAACAATTAAAATCAAAGTAAATAAAAAATATAATCAAAATTCACATTCAAAAAAAAAAAAACAAAAATAAAGGATGGGTTACCTTGGTTTAAAAATAAGAGAAGATATTGAAGAAGTTTACAGGTTCTACAATGGAGGAAGGCAGTCTGGTCATGCAGAAATAAGAAGACGATGAAGAAGTGAACGTGAAGAAGAAGAAAGCTCGAAGAGGAGGAAAACTGGGCCAAAACGCAGCGTCTCGTTTAATGAAGTGGCCAATCATGATGCGGCGTTGTTTTGATTAGTAAGAAAATCATAAAAGGAACACGGCATCGTTTCGTTATTTTCACCAACCTTCTGTCGTCTTCCTCGATGATCCAAGTTAGTTAGGCTGCTGCACATGCACATGCACAGTTAGCCTAACTAACTGAACCGATTATGGACTTGATTTTTCCGTGAATGAAATTGTATTTCATTTTCGATTCCGGTTGGTAATATATATACAGTAGTTAGTTTTCCCAATAGATTAAGTATTCCAATTCTGTTAAGAACTCTATTGTATTTTCTTTTGAAAGTTTCTTACTCTGTTCGTCTCTGTTTTTCATTCATTTTCTCCTCTTTTAATTTCTTTGTAATTTTCTTGAAGTTGATCATTCAAATGCAATCAGATTTTTCTTCAAACTATTTTGGATCACAAATTTAATATAGTATCAGAGCCAATCACTTCAAAACCATAATTCTTCTTTCATCTTCTTTCTTATTCTACTTTTTCTCTTTAAGAAATTATCAATGGCGACGGTTACAAACAACTCTTATTTACATGATCCTTCAAACCCTCTATATCTTCATCCTAGTGAACAAACGTCCAACAATATTGTTAATATTGTACTTACGGGTACCAGTAATTACACAATTTGGTCAAGGTCGATGTTGATGGCACTAGGAGCCAAAAACAAGATTTGCTTCATCGACGGATCTTTAATGATTCCAGACGAAGGAGATCCTCTTTTTGGAGCATGGAGAAGATGTAATATGACGGTACTGGCTTGGATTAGAAATTCAGTGGAGCCTTCAATTGCTAACAGCATTCTGTGGATTGATAAAGCTTGTGATGCTTGGTGTGACATTAAGGATAGATTCTCCCAGCCAAATCAGTCAAGAATTTCAGATTTAATAGAAGAAATTGCAAATTTCAAACAAGGTAAGCAAACTTTGAATGAGTATTTTACACAAATAAAGATTTTATGAGATGAAATGCTTGTACTCAGGCCACTGCCAACCTGCACCTATAGACCACAATGCAGGTGTGGTATGGTGACAAGATTTAGGGATTATATGGAGAATGAACAGGTTTCCAAATTTCTTAGAGGGTTAAACGAAAGATACAATGTAGTTAAATCCTAAATTATGATGTTAGACCCACTGCCAAGTCTTAACAAAGTATTCTCTCTAGTTGTACAACAAGAAAGGGAACAAACATATAGCTCTACTCAGGAGGCCAAAGTTATGATGATGAGAGGTCCTAGACCAAGGTAGTTTTCATTCACTCCAAGGTTCAGAAACAATTACTATACTAGACCTAACAACACAAAATTCTGCACCTACTGCAATGGCAATAATCACACAAGTCAAACATGTTATAGAAGGTTTGGTTATCCAGTAAGTTACAGGCCAAGGAATCCACTGAATCAACAAGTGCCTCCTCCTTTCAACTCATCACAAAAGGTAGTCAACCTTATGTCACAAGAGCAAAATGTTGATCCATATGAGAAGCAGCCTGTCCCAGAAGCAACACAACAATTTTACCAGCCACAACCAGAAGACCAAGCAGCTGATTCAATCAATTCCCTTTCCTCACCAACATTCATTGAAGGCCTTGCAGACCACAATTATCATCCAGAAAACATGTTTCAAGGACAATATGCAACAGTAGAGGCAACAATTCCCTTCACACAGCAACAATATCAAAGGCTACTCCAACTTGTAGATTCTGGCATGCAGAAGGCTCCAACTGCAGCAGACACACATGTTGTCAACAGTATGCAAATGTCAAATTCAATTAACTTGAAGGATGAATTTGCAGATCCAGGTAATATTCAAACAACATACTAGATACTAGATTCAGGAGCTATTGACCATGTTGCATTACAATTATGCCTGTTTCAACCTATAAGAAGATTAAGCATGTAACTGTTAAACTGCCAAATGGTGAATCTATTGAAGCAAGCTATACAGGAACTATGATATTCTCTAGAGAACTTTATTTGACAAATGTTTTATACATTCCAAAGTTCTCTTTTAATATCATCTCAGTGATTAGTTTAATCAAACAGTTGCAATGCAAACTAACTCTACTGGATGACATTTGCATAATTCAGAAGAAGAATACACTGAGGAAGATTGGTTCAGCTGAAGTAAAGAATGGCCTATACATTTTTCAACATAAACAGCCCACTTCAATTAATAAAATTGTAGCAGCATCCTCAACAATGCAATTCAGCAACACTTACAGCAAGGCATTTGAAATCCAGGACATTTGGCATTTCAGGCTTGATCATCCCTCTTCACAAAGACTGTTTGAGATACAAAAGATAGAAAATGAAATAAAATGTAACAAAACAATGAAACCCTGTGATGTATTTCATCTTTCTAAACAAAAGAAAACTCCCTTTCCTGTAAGTACCTCCATTTCTGTAAGTCTATTTGAACTTGTTCATATGGACATATGGGGGCCTATAGCTCAAATTTCTTTAGGAGGACATAGATATTTTTTTACTGTAATAGATGATTTTTCAAGATACATGTGGTTATTTCCAATGAAAGCCAAGTCAGAAGCTGCATCATTAGTTAAATCATTTGTTCACTTTGTGCAAACTCAATTTCAGTCAACAATTCAAAAACTGAGAACAGACAATGGACAGGAGTTTAAGCTACCAATATTCTATGCAGAGAAAGGCATACAACACCAGACCACTTGTCCAGAAACTCCTGAACAAAACTCAATTGTGGAGAGGAAGCATCAACATATTCTGAATGTTGCTAGGAGCTTACTGTTTCAGTTTGGATTGCCTGCAGATTTCTGGCATTTTGCAACTCAACATTCTGCTTTCCTCATCAACAGGCTGCCTTCACCAGTCATTCAAGGTCAATCTCCTTTCCAGAAGCTTTTCAACAAGAAGCCAGACTACACAAACATAAAGGTATTTGGCTCCTTATGCTTTGCATCCACATTACAGGCACATAGGACAAAATTAGCTCCTAGAGCAAAGAAATGCATTTTTCTGGGTTTTAAAAATGGAACAAAAGGCTTTGTGGTGATGGATCTGCATTCAAGATAAGTTTCTGTGTCCAGAAATGTGTCATTTTATGAGCAATATTTTCCCTTCCAACAATCTTTACCTTCTACCTCCACTAACCAAAACATAAAACCAACACTGCCAACACAATGTACAAACAGTAGCCACTTTGATGAAATCAACCTTCTCCCAACAACCAACTCACCAACCCAACAACATTCTTCAAACAATAATGATTCAACAAACATACCAACACAAAGACAACAAAGACTCAGACATTCCCCAACCTACCTAAATGATTATGTTTGTTACTGTTCCATCTCAAATTCCAAACAAAATTCACCCAAACACCCAATATCAAAAGTTTTAACCTATCAAACCATATCACCAACCTACAAAAATTTCATTTGCCAACTCAACCTCTTACATGAACCAAAAACTTTTAAAGAAGCTGCACAGTCTGAAGTATGGAGAAATGCAATGGCACAGGAGATCAATGCACTTGAAGTAAACAAAACTTGGGAGATTGTTGACCTACCTCACAACAAGTCACCCATAGGATGCAAATGGGTGTTCAAAGTGAAGCTACATGCTAATGGCAGTATAGAGAGACACAAGGCTAGACTTGTGGCCAAAGGTTATGCACAAATTGAAAGGCTGGACTACTTGGACACTTTCTCACATGTTGCAAAAATAACAACAATCAGAATGTTGTTAGCTCTAGCTGCCAGTAACAAATGGCATCTTCAACAACTAGATGTCAACAATGCATTCTTGCATGGTGATCTCCATGAAGAAGTCTACATGATGCCACCTCCAGGAATGGAGATTCAAAAGGGAAAGGTTTGTAAGCTCAAGAAAAGCTTGTATGGGCTGAAACAAGCTAGAAGACAGTGGTTCTTTAAACTCACATCATTCTTGTTATCTCATGGTTATTCACATTCTGACTACTCATTATTCATTAACAAGTCAAACAATACTTTCACATCATTGCTAGTCTATGTGGATAACATAACCTTGGCTGGAAACTCACTAAAGGAGATCACAAGAATAAAGGATCTACTTCATCAACAATTCAGAATCAAGAACCTTGGCAACCTGAAATATTTTCTTGGTCTTGAAGTTGCCAGAAACAAAAATGGCATCTATCTTGGCCAAAGAAAATATGCACTTATCTTAAAAGAAAGTGGATTTCTTGAAGCAAAACCGGTTGCCACACCAATTGATTACCACACAAAGCTCAGTTCTGAAGGAGGTGAATTACTAGAAGATAACACTCAATACAGGCAACTTGTTGGGAAGCTATTATACTTGACAAACACAAGACCAGACATAGCTTTCACCGTAAATCAACTCAGTCAGTTTGTTTCCAAACCAACAAAAAATCATCTTCAAGCAATTCACAGATTACTCAAATATGTTAAATCTGCTCCATCTCTTGGACTTTTCTTTACAACTTCTTCCCCAACAATTCTTAAAGGATATTCTGATAGTGACTGGGCAGGTTATGTTGACACGAGAAGGTCAATCACTGGTTATTCAGTTTATTTAGGAAGTTCCCTTATCTATTAGCGCTCAAAGAAACAGACGACTGTATCCAGATCTTCCATAGAAGCTGAGTATCGAGCCCTTGCTGCTCTCACATCTGAACTACAATGGCTAACATATGTGTTGCAAGATTTTCAAGTATCAACATCACAACCCATCACTGTCTTCTGTGATAATCAATCTGCCATACACATTGCCCATAATCCAATCTTTCATGAGAGAACTAAACACATCGAGCTTGATTGCCATGTTGTTCGAGAGAAAATCCAACGAGGACTTATACACTTAATACCAGTGAAAACAGAGCATTAACTTGCTGATGTATTCACTAAACCTCTTATCCCAAAGCTTTTTCAAGACTTCATTCTCAAGCTGGGACTCGTTAATCCAATGTCTCCAGCTTGCGGGGGTGTATTGGAGAAGTTTACAAGTTCTACAATTGAGGAAGGCAGTCTGGTCATGCAGAAATAATAAGACGATGAAGAAGTGAACGTGAAGAAGAAAAAAGCTCGAAGAGGAGGAAAGCTGGGCCAAAACGCAGCGTCTCGTTTAATGAAGTGGGACCAATCATGATGCGGCGTCGTTTTTATTAGTAAGAAAATCATAAAAGGAACACGGCATCGTTTCGTTATTTTCACCAACCTTCTGTCGTCTTCCTCGATGATCCAAGTTAGTTAGGCTGCTGCACATGCACATGCACAGTCAGCATAACTAACTGAACCGATTAGGGAATTGATTTTTCCGTGAATGAAATTGTATTTCATTTTCGATTCCGGTTGGTAGTATATATACAGTAGTTAGTTTTCCCAATAGATTAAGTTTTCCAATTCTGTTAAGAACTCTATTGTATTTTCTTTGAAAGTTTCTTACTCTGTTCGTCTTTGTTTTTCATTCATTTTCTCCTCTTTTAATTTCTTTGTAATTTTCTTGAAGTTGATTATTCAAATGCAATCAGATTTTTCTTCAAACTATTTTGGATCACAAATTTAATAGAAGACATGAAACAGAACAAAGAGGAAGCCGAACTTCAAAAAGGCAAGCCATTAATATTTAAAAACTAAAGCAGTACGTATGTATCATATAGGGCTGTAAACAAATCACACATTTCGAGGTTCGTTCGGCGTTCGATTCGAAAAAAATTCGATTCGATTCGTATTCGAAATTTAAACGAGCTGAATTCGAGCCGGATTTTCGAGTTTGAATATTTCACAAACCGAACTCAAACCGAATATAACTATTCGCGAACTGTTTGTCGAACGCCCTCAAAACGGCGTCGTTTTATGTATGTATAAATATATACACAGAAAATTATTCTAACCCTAATTTTCCACCACAAACAGTCGCACCCCTAAACTAAACCTACCATTGTTTCTCTAATTCAGCCGCACCCCTAACCCACCACTGGTGGCACCGCCGTTTACTTCTCCCTGCTTGTCTGTCGCCGTTTGCTTCTCCCTCAAGTGCTCGCCTATCGCCGTTTGCTTCTCTCTCAAGTGCTCGCCTGTCGCCGTTTGGATCAATTCGAAGGTATTTAGTAATTTTTATATATTCCAGTGAGGAATTCGTAGCAATGAGAGTTTTGGTTTTGCTTCATTTTAATTTAATTTTATTATTCAGTGATAAAGGACTTTAATGCTTGCTCATTGCGTCATTTAGTTTACTATACGTTGAGAGTGTCTGTCTAGCTTTATGAAACATGTTGGTGTTTGGTTGCTAAGAAAATGGAGGAATCCAAGGGAAAATAACAGAATAATTGAGAATTGTTTTTCTTGATTCCTTTTTTTCTTTTTCTTTTTCTTGCTTGCATTGCTTTTATTTTATTTACCTCTCTTTTTTCATAATTTAGCTATTTTTTTTGTTGGGTCTGTATGGTAGTAAAGAATAGATAGTTGCATTTTTCTAAAGGGATGAGGTAGTTGTTGGGTTTTACCTTTTCTGGCGGTTTGCTTCTGTGTTGGCCCCTTTCATATTGACTCAAGTATGGAAATTTCAATGTTGTCGTTATCATAGTAATCCAAAACACAAATTCTCTCTGTTTTCTTGAAAGAAGCAAAGAACAGATAAGAATTTACATGCTCCAATTGCTTGGTGACTGAGCATAATGATCAACTTTTAATGAACATGTTCAGTAAATAATTTGTTTCAACTATTATAGTTTCTTCCTTGCAATTGTTTAATTAAGGTCTACTGGGATGTATGAAGTGAATCAAAATACATTCTTATTTTGAAGAATATCAATTTGAAACAAAACTGAGTAAAAAATAACATATATGAATTGGCGTTTGGATCTAATATGTGAATAGGGTTTCCACGATTATGTGTTCTTAGGTTTTCCGGTCAGAGCATGACCCCTGGCTTAGAAAAGTGCACAGCAATTGTGAAGAATATGATGTTGCACTGTCAAAGGTTAAGTGTTAGCAAGCTTAAAGAACTGTTAAAAGGCAAATATGTGACAAATAATTTTTAGGCCCTTACATCCATTGACAAGAAAATTCATCAAGTGGAAAACCTTCTGAGTTGTCCATATTTAAAGCTTTCAATGTAACTGTACTTTAATTTTTTTTGCAAATGCTTGAATGGATTAATGTAAATTTTTGTTTTGAAATTGTAATTTTAAATTTAATATGTTAAAATAGTTGGGTTGTAATGCTTAAAAATAATTTATTTGCAGCAATTTTTTGATTAAACGAACTATAATTCGAATAGTTAAATCGAATACTGTAATCGAATACTAATCGAACTATTCGCGAATATTTTCGAATAGTTGTTGAATCGAATTCTAACTTTTAATTGATGTTCGAGTCGAATACGAATCCAAATTCGAATACCACGAATACCTAAACGAACTCGAGCCGAACCTATTACTGTTCGATTCGATTCGGTTCGTTTACAGCCCTATGTGTATGTGTATCTAATGATGCGTGGCTATGAAGGATGGGGAGGAGAAGCGAGAAATTATATTCACATGGTAATGAAGAAGAGAAGCGCCAAGTGCAGAGCCAAAAAACGCAGCAGCAAGCGGCGGAGTGCGAGTACGAAAGAAGAGGCTATAATGTATATCCGATTAAAAAAGTTGGAACGCAGAGTTTCAAAAGATACGGCGTCCTTTGAAATACAGACCGGGCGAACAGTACTAAAGTCGTTCTATTTTAGTAAGTATATGTAGGGCTGCAAATGAGCCGAGCCATTCGCGAGCAGCTCAGTGTTCGCTCGATAAAAGCTCGACTCGAGACTCGAATTGATAATAAACGAGCCGAGCTTGAGCCGAAAATTTAGGCTCATTTAATAAACAAGCCGAGCTCGAGCCGAATAGTTAGGCTCGTGAGCCGGCTCGCGAACAGCTCATTTAAGAAAGCTTGCGAGTAGCTCGTTTAAGAAAGCTTGCGAGTAGCTCGTTTAATCGGCTTGCATTGCTTGATAAAAGCTCAACTCGAGGCTCGGATTGATAATAAACGAACCGAGCTTGAGCCGAAAATTTAGACTCGTTTAATAAACGAGCCGAGCTCAAGCCGAATAGTTAGGCTCGTGAGCCGGCTCGCGAACAACTCGTTTAAAAAAGTTTGCGAGTAGCTCGTTTAATCGGCTCGCGAGCTGCTCATTAAATAAGCTCGCGAGCCTATCAAAATGACGTAATTTTGGTACGAAACTAAAAAATATGCTTCAATTAAGCCACCTGCCTTTCCACTTCATTTTTTGCTATTTTATTTCTATTTCACTAAAATTGCAATTTTCATTTTCTCACTGAAATGGTATTAAAAAGGAATTTTCTTTATTTTTGACTAACTCTTAACGAGTTTGAACACGAGCTCGAATCGCAGCAGAAACGAGTTCGAGCTTATTTGTGAACTAAAATTTAAGCTTGAGACAAACTCGAATTCAAGCTTATTTGCGAGCTCAAACTTGAGCTCGAACTCGAATAATAATATAAAATAGCCAAACTCGTGAGCTTAAAACAAGCCAAACTCGCGAATCTCAAAAGGAGCCAAGCTCGCGAGCCGAGTTTGAACTTGTGAAATTTAACACGAGCACGACTCGAGCTCGTAAAATTTAATACGAGCTCGAGCTCGTGAAATTTAAAACGAGCCAAGCTCGAGGCTTGTTTGTAGCTCTAAGTATATGTATATATATATATATTGAGAGTGCATTCATATGAAATATCTCATTTTCCTTTCAAACACTTTTAAACCTTCAAATTTTCAACCCCAATTTATCAAAATCTATTCTTAAATACAAGAAATTTTCACACTAAAAGACCTCGCTTTACGTGTTTAATTTTATCATCAAACTTTAAACATGTAAAATGCGGTATTCCGGTAGTTGAATGACAATTACGAGACCGAATTTAAAATTTTTATGTCGATAGTTTCAATTTAATATACCCGGTTATAAGATTTATCGTGGGAAAAAAATTGTCAAAAATGATAGCAAAATTTCAAAGTTTCAGACAACAATACTTGTGTTTAAAATTTCAACCATTTTGCACCTTTGTTACATTATTTTCAGACCACAAATTTCATTGGTTTCAAAATTACTAGCAATATGCATAATACCCCAAAATCCCACTCTCAATCATCAATGACTAAACTAAGCTAAACTAGAAGAGTGTGAACACTTTCCCATTAAGTATAATAAAAAACAACAAAGAAAAAACTCAAAATCGGTTATAATAATTAAATTTCAAATGCCACGTGTCAGTCCAAAGTACAAAAAGCAAAAGAGGAAAATAAAAATTTAAATAAGATATGGACACCATAAAATAAAATAAAATCTAATGTTTACATGGAATAAAACCAGAGATATCCTCTCAAAGAATAAATGGATATTCCAATACTAACCCCCGAATATTCTTCTCTTACCGTTATATCTCCCCTGCTCCTCCCACCTTCTCCTTTATTCTCCTACCTTACTTTTCCCTTCACTTTCCCTCTTATTTTCTTGGCAACCAAACACTGAAAAACACCAACTAGAAATAACTCTATTCCCTTCTGCTATACATTTTCACAAAAGTTAAAAAAGAAGCATGAAGTTCGGTAAGAGCCTTAGCAACCAGATCGAAGAGACCTTGCCGGAATGGCGAGACAAGTTCCTTTCCTACAAGGAGCTCAAGAAGAAATTGAAACTCATAGAGCCAAACAAAGCCGGTGATAGGCCAAACAAACGCCATAAATTGGATACCGGCGATTGTTCCGACTGCAGCAGCGGCGAAAGCATGACGGAGGAAGAGATTGAATTCATCAAACTTCTGGAAGATGAACTGGAGAAATTCAATACCTTCTTCGTAGAAAAGGAAGAAGAGTATATCATCAGATTGAAGGTATTTTTTTTATTATCCCTATTTCTATAATCTCAGAAACTGTGTTCTTTATTTTTCTGTTTTGTTCCCGTGAAAATTTCTTCTAACGTTTTTAGCCACCGAAAATTTCGGTGTATAATAATAAAACGCATCCATTACTTGGCCGCTGGATAAAAAAAATGATGATTATTATAATATAAAAGGAAAGCAGGAAACGGTGTCGTTAGAGTCAGATCTGGATTTTGCATCAATCTTAGAGGGTGGGCATAAGCCGTTAGTAATTAGGCAGGCTTGCCTGTCACTGTTTCTTTTGCCAACGACGTTTATTTATTTGCCACGTTTTATATTCTTCTCTACAACTGGCGTGATTCATATTGACAACCTGTGGTGAGAATTAGAATTGTCCCTGGTATATTCTACCAACATGCTAATGTGCGAATTACAACTTTATCTTTATCTTTTTTTTTTTTTTTTTTTAAATATACTGGGCGGACATTTTATTTTATGCTGTTCCTAATATTAGCGTTAATTTAGTATATAATTTAAGCATTTGCAGTAAAACAAATACCTCTGTTGAATAGCAAAGATTTAGTGTGTGTGAATCAATTTGTATAGCTACAGTAATTATAAATTTAGACAAGGAATAATAATTGTGGCACTCGAGACTTTTAGATTGACCCTTTAAACTAGTATTAAAATTACAGTACTTGCAACCCTTCCATTGGGCAAACATAATTTTACATTTTTGCCAGTATCAAGATTTATGAAAAAAGAAGGAACTTGAGGTAATGAGGCTTAAAGTTACGAAAAAGGGCATATTTTTTTTATTGTTAAAACTTTGAAGTCCATCAGAATTTAGATATTTTAGACTTGTATATGCTTTTCTGAGGATAAAAAGTTATTGTAGTTGAGAGTGGTGAAGGTTGTGGGAACTTTATTCCTTGTCTTTAACTAAAAATACCCCTTTCTTGCGGTGTTTAAAAGAAAAGTATTGATTGTTTTTGATAGTGATATGTTTTATCCAAGCCAACTTCCAAGTTGGAAAAGAATGGTCTTGTTTCGAACACTTAATACTTTGGGCCAAAAGTTGGATACAGACTTCAATTTGAAGTTACTAGATAGTTTGTTGTGTGTTATGGTTGGGTTATTTATGGGTTTGTATTATTGTAGGTATGCTACATGTCAAAATAATAGTAGCACTACAAGTTTCTTTGTATGCCTATGCTTTTAGTTGGTTAAATTTTAAATTGAAATTTTTGTAATTTTGATGGATACAGGAGTTGCAAGATAGGGTAGCAAAGGCAACAGATTATACAGAGGAGATGATAAAAATTTGGAAAGAGATTGTCGATTTCCATGGAGAGATGGTATTGCTGGAGAATTATAGTGCCCTTAACTACACAGGTAGTTAAATACTTGTTTAGAATTGTAACTTTTCTAGTTCAATTGAAAATTTTGAACAACATTTACTAATTTCGAGTTGCTATCCTGTTAAATTACCAGGGCTGGTAAAAATACTAAAGAAGTACGACAAAAGGACTGGAGCTCTAATTCGGTTGCCCTTCATTCAAAAGGTTTTGCAACAGCCTTTCTTCACCACTGACTTGCTATACAAGCTAGTAAAAGAGTGTGAGAGAATGCTGGATGGCCTTTTCCCAATAATCGATCAACCATCATCGGCTGAACCAGTTGATGGAGATGAAGGATGTGAACCTTCAACCTCTGCGTCGACGAACAACAATAGTTGTGCTCTGAGACTACCGAAAGAACTCGCAGATATTGAACTTATGGAGAGTTTATATATGAAAAGCACTGTATCAGCATTGCGGGTTTTGAAGGAAATTCGAAGTGGGAGCTCGACTGTTAGTGTTTTTTCATTGCCACCTCTTCAATCGAATGCGCTGGACGAGACTTGGAAGAAAGTTCCAGTTTTGGAACAGGAAGCCAAGTAATTAGTTAGCCAAAGGCAGTTATACACTTTTGTTTTGTACTATTAATTAGTCTATTACTCTTTTTTATACTTTTACAAAAATTTTAAGTTACCTATCATGCATATTTTATGCATGTTTTAGATACTAACACATTGTAAAATGTTTAATTGAAGTTGAAATTAAAATTATATATGATATAATCACAAGTTCTAAAATAAAGTTGAAGCTTAAAGATTGCTAGTAGAGGCCTCCAAATCTCAAATTTTGTATGGAAATTATAGGGAATAGCAAAACTATTAAAAAATAGCACATTAGTTTCATATTTAGTAAATTGTAAATTTTATTATGTTATTACAATATTAACACCCAATATTATTGTATCCCCAATGTCGTTAATCTGTCCGTCTCCTTTAATTTTATTTTATACTCATTCTATTCCACCGCACCAAGCTACTCACCACCGCCCACCATACTTACACAGCCGCCGCAAGGCTTCTTTTGTAGCGCCAACTTCGATTCGTATATGCCTTCTTTCTCCATTTCTTTATTAAATTCGTCCAAACAAATCCTAGTAGCAAATTTACTTAACTACAGGGAGGAGGTCAAACATGAGGGGAGAGGAGAGGGTGGAGGTTAGGCACAACGATGTAAAGCTACCTTGCAAGCTTTAAGTTTAAGCAAAATACCTTGTTCTGCAAAATTGAAGATTCCTATTACTTGATTTGTTGCATTTTGTGTATTTTCTATAATATTATGAGTTCTTAATGGCAATTTCATTTTCATATTTTTGTTTATGCTTTGATAGATAATGAAGAATTGTAAAAGTTTCAATATCTTGTAACATTTGTGGTTTATCAATTTATGAAACAAATTCATTATTTTTATTCTATATAATAAGAATTTATGGTTGCATATTCATAAAAGGAATATTCATTTTCCTAACCAGTAAATTGCTAATGCCATACAAAAACCAAATGATATGAAATATTTGAAGGCAAGGGACATAACCCAGTAACTTGCCCATGTCCACAATTGTCTTTTACTTGAGAAATAACAGTGTAAGGCTAAGGTAATGCTGCCTGCGCTTTTGGGAACATTGGAGCATAAGTTCTCTGCTGAGGAGATACATGAGACTAAAGGATGAGCTAATTTTTATAATAAATTCAAATCACATTTCCAAAGCTAATGGATGAGCTAATTTTCAGCTCAACTTTATGCAAACTTTAACTAAAAAAAGAAAAATACAAACTAATAAATTTCAATATAAATCAATATATCACAATACAAAACAATAATACAAATCAATATATCACAATGTAAGTTAATATAAATCAATAAATCTTAATATAAATTGAGAATTCTTTGAATAGTTCTTATTTGAACAACAACATTTGAGATTGTGATAATTGTTTGTTTAATATTTATAAAGCTTCTGACAATTTACAACAATGGTCGTTTAGTTGTAATTCATAATTTATTTGTCTTCTTGTATGCTGTAACCAAGCTGCATAAAAGGATGATAACAAATCACTATATGACTCAATACAAATCAATAAATCTTAGTATGGTTCAATATATCACAATACATGAGAATATATGAGTGTATCTTGCTGTTTTGTTTTTTTCCTTTTTTTTTATTGTCCTTTTTCTATTTTTATGAACATAAATATAATGTTAATTCACATTACATTACAAATCAATATATCTCATTATAAATCAATATAAACTAATATAAGTCAATAAATAATAATTCGTTTATCATTTGGGACTGCAAAGATTAAATTTCCAATGATTTCAACTAAATTTCAGCATAGCCATTTTATGTTAGGGCAATTGAGTCATATCTATATATATAATATAACAAGATTTTGACCTAATTATAAAATATATTTGGTGATTGTTGTTTTTAAATACTAATAAATTAAACTAAATTAAACTATATAATTGAATTAAATACCCTAAAATCACTTAAAATTATATTTAATATTCTAAACAAATTTCCATATTAATTTAGAATTATTTAAAATTTGAAAAAATGAAGGATCCAAAAAATTATTCATTTACATTTAAATTCAAATAAGTTTTTTACAAAATCAAACCATATAAAAGAGAAAAAGGAAATAAATTAAGATGCACTAATATTTTTCAAACTGACTCTAAAAATAATGTCATTCTATTTAAAATATTAAATTCTCACTAAATTAAAACTTTCAATAAAAATTTAATTAAATTATATTAATAAATTAATAAATTATATTTTCTATTTTAAAATTTTCATATAATTAGATTAATAATTTAAATTTACAGTGATTTATATTTTATTATATATACATAAAATTTTAAAAATAATTTTTCTTTTTTCTAAATGAATCAAGAAAATATTTTAAAATCAACAAAATCATAAAATTTTTAAATATGAAATTATTGTACATATGAAATGGAAAATTATCAAAATTAATTATTTTTGTCCGATAAAAAAATTCTTAGTCAAATTAATTATATTTTATTCAATTATTAATAAATATTATTAATTTGATTAGAAATGTCAAACTATCAATTAGTATAAAAAATTTGTGAGATTTTACAGTCAAAAATAATATTTGAAATGTATCTTTACTTGTGTTAAATGATGAGTAACATTAGTTTTTGAACAAAAGTAAAAACGATAATAATTATTTAATTTGTTTCATTAATATTTAAATTCAAAATTATTGATTTTGGAAGGTATTAATAGCATATTTAAATGCATAATTCATAAGATATTGAATCATAAATTATAATATTATTTGTTTATATAAATTGTATTAAAAGTGTCGCTTAAATGTATATATATTAGATAGATATAAAAATGTGATTTATAAAATTAGGAAATAACTTTCATTGAAAAAATAAAACTAAAAAATAAGTTCTAACAGTAATTAGAAAATAATTTAACTATTTAATCATTGAAAAAGTTACATTTTATGAGTTAATTATGTCATTAATTAATGTAATATTTTTACTTTTTATCAGTGAATTATGTCATTAATTAATGTAATATTTTTACTTTTTATCAGTGAATATGATATTTTTTTTTTAAAATTATATCAAACAATTTTAACAATTATTTAATTTGAATTTGAAATAAAAAAATTATATTTATGAGATTGACTATTAAATTCATAATATTTTCTTTTATTTTTTTAAAATAAATTTATTCAATAAAATATTGAAATATTTTTAAAAATTAATACAATTTTTAAAAATGGTGAATAAAAAATAAAATAAAAAACAAACTATAATTCTCTGAAAAAATGGAATATTAGCTTGTAATAGGAAAATATTTGAAAATTCAACTTTCTAGATAATTTGAATTATATTTACACAAATATATTTTAACCACAAATCTTAATTTATTTTTAAAGATAATAGCTATCTATTATCTAGTTATCATGTTAATTTTTGAGAATTTGATAATGTATTAGAATAAAATCATGTTCATGTTAATTAGCTATATATGCAGAGATGAAAGTAGAGTTATTTTTTTGTGAGTATCCAACCGATAAAAATTTATATGGGATGAGTTTGAATATTTATTTAGTGGGATTGATATGAGTATGAGTGTTAAAATCGAAAAAATCATAGTATTTTTAAACATGAAATTTTATTATATATGAAATGGAAAATGATGAAAATTAACTATTTTCATAAAATAAAAAAATTTGCTGTGAAATTTATCATTTTTTTAATTCTTAATAAATATTATTAATTTTCTTGAAAAGTAAAATTTTCAATTAGTTTAATCAATTTGTGGGATTCAATTACCCAAAATAATACTTGAAATGTGATTTAACTTGTGTTAATGATGAAAAATATTAGTTTTTAACAAAGGCAAAACGACATCATTTAAGTTGTTTCATTAAATTTATGATTTTGAAATGTATTTAATTAATAGTATCTTTCAATGCATAATTTAAGTTTTTTTTTCCCTTCTATTTGATCACTCTATTTTTAAAATAATGACTCTAATTCATACAATATTGAACCATAATTGTAATATTACTTGTGTATGTAAAAGATATTAAATGTTTTGATTAAAGAGTACACATATGAGCTAGCTATCAAAAATTTGATATTAAATTAGGAAATAATTTTCATCTAAAATAGTAAAATTTGAAAATATAAAAGGTGGTAATAGAATTTTCCATTAATTGGAATTTCAAATATATTTACACATAAATTGTGACACCCCAAACCAAACTCTACGTCAAACCGATGTCATTTCATGCATTTTCATCAAAAATGCACTATGATATTATGTGATTAATAAGTTAAATATGAATTATATGAATTATATTTGATGATAAATGATTTGAATAAGAGAAACAAGTTATGTTATAGGCTCGTTTTCCGTCGAAAGACACGAACGGAGCTAATTAGGGTTTTCGGACCTACGCGATTGGAAAACGCCGAAATCGCGTCAAATCTAAATCAAATGACTTTGATATTTTGAGATATGATTATTAATATGATTTAAAGTGTTTTGGAACCAAAATTATACGACGACGACGTCGTACGGTTTTAGTTTTGCAAAAATCGTCGAGCTTCGGACTCGGGTTAAGGCACCGACCGAACCGCGATGAATTTTCGGATTCCGATTTTTACGAAATTTCATACACGTGTTATACTATTTATTTTGACACCAAAAA